>JBCJKF010652848.1:0-12796 GCA_039654545.1 Plocamopherus ceylonicus | reverse complement strand
GGTACTAAAAACTATTACCTTGCTTTTTTTCTTTATGCGCGGTTCGACGGGTGATTGATGGATTACTATTACAGATGAAAGGCGCGGTGTTTTTTTTTCTCGACCTTTAATTTCCAAGATGACGCGCGTGCGCGATTATTACACGGATGAAGGAACTATTTTTTTTTTCTCGTCGTTTCCCTTAAACATTATAAACACGTTTTACACTGTCTCTCGCGTTTTATTTATAATAATTCGCTGCGTTTTAACGGTTTATACAGGTCTTGTGTCCTGTCGACTGAGGATGAGGTGGCGGTTGGAATGTCTGTCTATATTCAAGAGAGGTTTATCAACCGTCTCGCCTTTTTATAGCGTATCAATCGTGTGTATATGTGTGTGTATGTGTGTGTCTCTGTATATGTTTGTATATTAACATAGAGCAAGCGCATGTTCTCAGCGATTTTCAAAAGGGTCGCTACTGCCGAGAACGAGCAAGGACACGCATATTCCGTTGCGGAATTTGCATAGCATCATAGTATGGTTTTTTGCGAGATTTGATCGATGACGAAACGTACATTTTTGTGTCGGGTACTCGTCCGTTTTAACGCGCAGTGATGCTTCGCGATATCTTAAAAGCAATCTTCGCTTGGAACAAAGAGAGATAGAAAAGGTACTTAGGGATTTGTCAATTACATTAATACATTGTTATTTACAATATCTCACAAAACTGCTACACATTCTTCCCTCTTCCTTTTTCCTTTCTTTTTATATGAAATTAAATGCGTATACAGGCAAGCGATTTTAATTTTAGTTGCTGGCGAATTTCGTATGTTTTCTCTCTCAATTTCTATTATAAATTTCTATTAATATTTAATGTTAACAAAATATATCATATACATTAAACACGGAAAAATTGATTGGTGTGAAAAAAAGTTATATATAAAAATCTGTTCAAAAAGGTCCTCGTGTTAACAGCATTCGCGTTTTTACCTTCTTTTCTTTTTCCTAAAATGCGATCCTAATGGAAAATAGCTGAGTATACGCTCCTTTTCTTCCAATCGTCGGTCTATAATACAATTAAAATGTTGCGTGTGTACGTTTGTGTATATATGCATATCCGAAGAGAAAAGGGGGAGAAAATGACGCGAACGAATTATAGATACACATGCGATTGTGCACGATTTCCTGATATTTTTGTTTCTCAAGAACGCGTTATATCATTTATACAATGTACAATGGGCTTCGGCATTAACGTTCTAAGAACGGTAGCTGCAAATTATTTTGAGGAGGGAAAGGATCGATGTCTTTTATATATATATATATATACATAGACATCTTAATATATTAATATGCATACATATATATAATATGTATGTATATATAAATGATTTTTCTCCTGATGTGATTCTATAAAAAAAAATGTTTTTATCTTACAATTGGATACTTTGAAAAAAAATGTAAAATCGATTGAGTTAAGAGAGGGGGAAGGGGAGGGGGGAGATTAGACAAAGGAGCGTAACTTATCGGTTAGGACAGCAGCGTTAGAACGTAAATCATATTTAAATTTAATATAATTAGTAATTATTATAATACATAATATTCACAGACCGTCAAAAGTAGGAGGGAAAAAAAGTTCCCGTGAGAGATAAAATATTCATTGAATTTATCATCGGTCCTCGCGTATTTCGGATATTCGTATCTATACACATTTGTTATTTATTTATATCACAATTTACAAAATTCGAGGATCTCTCAAGAGGGCTCGAAGGATGGGATACGGGATAGCGGAAAATGCAAAAAGTAGGGAGGGGAGGGGAAATAGAATAGGAAAAGAAATATTATTTGCACCGGAAGTCTTACAAACTCGAAACTGAACAGAGGTGAACGACGGAGCGTTTGAATAACAACGTTTGTTGTCTTGCTCCGTTTATTTCTTATTTTTCACATTTTGCTTTCTTTTCCCTCTGCATGTATGCGTAATCATACTCGAAAATCAAAGCACAAAAAAAGAAGGAAGGAAAACCTATTCTTATTAAGAAATCTTTAAAGATTATCTCGACGTAAAAAGAAAAAAAAAAAAGAAATTAAACTAAAATAAACAATGAAAATAATCGCTCTTTTGTGTGTAAACATTCCAAGTAGTCTCAGAAGGACAGATCGATGGTCAGGTCAGGTCCAGGTCAGGTCCAAGGGTCGGTACCCGATTTTCATTCCCATGTCAAACGCTATGCTACATTTAAACAACATATCTATAACTTCTAATCTTCTACTTCCTCAAGTTTTAACTTGTTCTCTCGTCTGCTGATTTCTCGTCGATCGAGCGAATACCGCGCATTAAAAATAATACTAAAGCAGCACTTTTGTGTGTAAAAGAGAGGAAAGCGGCGCGGTATACGAGGAATCGGGAACGCTACACATACGCGCGCGACAGGTGAATACGTGTGTATGTGTGTGCTACAACCCTCCTACAAGTCGATATAAATGCATACAGCACTAAGACCTAAACTTCCTCTAAAAATGTCCGTGATTTTACCGTGCCGCCCTCGTAGAAGCGTGTACAATGTCCGTCGAGTATATAATCTCAACGAGCCGCGCTTTATCTATCCATAATAATGCTCCATTCTGTTTTACTCTCGCGGAATAGTACTCTACTTTTTCCCTCGAGGTGCTGAATCGAGAGGACTTGACGAATCTAAATAATTCAGCATCTGACTGCACGATAATCTAGTAATCGAGCGATTTATCTTTCTTTCAAATCTATACGAAATTTATGCGACGCAAAACAATAGCTTAAGGTTAGCTCAGCATGCGCCGCTGTCATAATGTATCTGAAACTCGTTGAGCTGATCATCACGATACATCATTCGCAAATTGAAAATTATATAATACGATTTTTATTCAGTGTACTCGTTAATATTTTTCTACGCATGTGATATTCGCCCGCGCAGGGGAACGTTTTGCAAAACGATAGAAAAACGCGCTACGACATATCTATCTTCGTTTCTACGAACTGTCTTTCGTGGGGTTTTCATTAAAATGGACTTCATGTGCTGTCTGATCTCGCGTTGCCCGGGTCCCGAAGACGCTTTAGAATTACTGTACAAGTATTATCGTCGATTATCGTCGATTGCAAAAATAAAAAAAATCGTATATTAGCAAATTTCTCACCAGAAATCATCTTCGAAGCTTTCGTCTTTTTTTCTTTCGTTTTCGAGGATATAGGGCAAAGCGAGAAAACAAAACGAGGGATCGTTAAAACTCGTCATTTCCATTAATAGATAGAACAGATCTCGCTAAAGTAAAAGTAAGACAGTAGTAACGCACGTCTGCAACATGCGGAAGTTTTTTTGTTTTGCTTGCCTCTTTTTATGTCGGTTTTCTTCTTCTTTTCGGCGACAGAAGTAATCTCGTGCGCGTGCACGTTTATAAACCTGTCACCTGCGCTGGTTGCTGGCTCGACGTCGAGACCGGACCGGACGCGGAGGATGCGGGCGGTCCGATCGGGCCGAGATCGCCGCCTCCACCGCTCGTCGATGTACCAGTCGACGTCGCTCCCACGCCCATCGCCGAGGCGGTCTTCATGAAGAATTTCTCTAGTTTGACAATAATATGTTTGCCATAAGTGTACTTGCGCAGACTTCCTAAATGCGGTCGGATCTTGTGCATCAGTATCTTGCGCTGCGCTGGCTCTGCCACGTCGATCATCTTTTGCACGACGTAATTGGCATACTGATCTTTCATCATAACGTTTAATGCGCTGTACGAAAAAAAGATGAATATTATTATCTATAGAATCGCACTATAACATCGATGTAATATATGTTATAATATATCGTTCCTCTCATAAAAAGATTGTATACTCACTTGTCATTGAAGCCGCAAACTTCTTCAATCAGTACAGCGCGCTCCTGTCTAGTTGCATGTGTCACGCATTTCTCGACTACATTGCTTGCGAATTTATGTTGGGATAAGGCAAGTACTTTGCCTCTAACACTGCCGATTAATTGTGCTTTGTCTTCTGGTTTTCCATGCTCTACGGGAAGCAAAAATAAATATTTTTCTTGCAACGCATTAGTGAGACATTACCATTTTCAATTTGTATAATAAGATAATTATCTCTTAATTAATTTTATCTCAAACTCAGTCTCTGTGTTCTATAGCAAATTGTATCGCAATGGAAAAAAAGAAATACGTTCAAGTAGAAAAATTAATTAAAAAAGAAATATTTACCAAGCACATGTTGTATGACGTAATTTCCATACTGATCCTGAATGAGTTGATCTGTCGCGGCATGTAATTCCTGCAGAATCCCTTGCGTTTGTTCGGCAGTGCAATGTTCAAGAATACGTTGAATTACTCGGCAGCCATAAGGATGAGTGCTCAAGGAATACACTTGCCCAGCGAATGCACCTATCACGAACTGCAAAGCCCGAGGTTCGACGCATTCAATGCACTTTTGAACGACGTGGTTGCCATTTTGATCCTTCACACATTTCAACACATGCCCATCAAGCTCTCGCACGATTTCTTGTTGTTGTTCCGGTGCGATCGATTCGAGGGCCTTTTGTATGACTCTACAGCCGTACATCTGCAACGCTAGTGGTAAAACATGTCCGCGAACCTAAAATAAATAAAAAAATAAAACAAAAGGTTTTCATTAGAATATTCTTGATGTAATCATTTCAAAAATTATCAGACTATTTTATTACGTAATCACATTGATTCAGATGACACGCAAATTATTTCATCATATATGATAAAATAAGCGAAAGTCATGTGAAATAAATATATTACTAATAATAGTAATGGTAATAGCATTTATTTATTGATAGCCTGGCTGTCTAAAGTCAAAAGTTATTTTTAAACGCGTTAAAATTTACTTTGATACATTCTGTAGAAACAAAATTGATAAATTAAATTAATTTTGATCGACTTTCTTAATTAAAATAATTTCCTACAATAAAAATGTGGGATTTACTTTTTGAGCGAGGGTTGATTTCTGTTCCGGTGTACCATATTCAAAGAATTTCTGAATGACATAATTTCCAAAGACGTCTGTCATTAGAGAATATGCAGAGGAGAGGATTTCTTGAAAAACAAGTTGTTTTTCATTTGCCGAAGCTCGCTCTAATTTCTGCTGAATAAATCGTGAGCCATGCTGATCTTGACTGAATTCAACTATATGATTAGCTAAATCACGTAACTGAAGACTCGGAAATCTGAAAAAAAAAGAAGTATATTTAAATTATTAGCGCACTATTCAGCTGATATTGTGCTATGATAATGCTATTTGATAGCTACATAAAAAAAAGGAAAATTAAATATATATTTATTTCTTATAATACACATTTAATCACATTTCGCATGCGACAATATTTGATAAAATTTGAAACATAATATAAACTTTATTTATTTTTCTATATAAATAACTACATACATATATTTAAATCAAGTGTCATAAAGTATCTTTGCTAAGAAAAGATGTAATACATTATTTAAGAGAGGATAATCAAAAATGTCTCTTCGATATAATTTTATCAATTTTATCTATTCTATCAATCATAAATAATTATGGCATTCGACAAACTAATATATTTCGACATATAATATAAAAAAAAATATGATACTTATTTGCCGTTGATATTATAATTTAATAAAAATCCATAGAAGATATCATAAATTTTACTAACCGATTATTTCGAAAATCTTCCAATAGTCGAGATCGTCCTCCGGGATTCTTGTCGTTGATATTAGCGGCGCCTCCGCGACCAGGTTTGCCCACAAGGTTGGGGAACAGAGAGCTACTAGAACCAAACACTCCGTTGGCTGTCAGAGCAGGAACCGCGCTCGCACGGAATTTGGCTTCGGCACCGGGAGCTGCTGATACTCGACTGGCTCCTCCGACAAGACCACCTAGAGATCCGCCTAAGGTCGGTGGCGGTGTTAATGACAATCCTAGAGGACTCGGTGACGCGGTAACTGTACCTGCGTATAAGAAATCAAATACATATATTAGAAAAACAAATTACCAGGCACAAAATAAAAATATTTCAAATTTAAATGTTTATTTAATAATATAAATCTTGAAACTATATAAAATTGCATATTACGAAAATACTTAGGTTGTACTTGGGTACACTTTATCTAGGTACATTGTATTTCAAATATCTGTATCTACAGAATTAAGAGAATGTATTTCTTATTTCGCTGATAAGTCGAATAATGCTCTGTACAATTTTTTTTTTTTTTTTTTTTTTTGATAGAAGCAATGTACAATGTATAAAGGCTAAATCTAGTCGCACAGTGTGTTATGTTAAAATGTTATATGAATTATAATGGCATGAACTCTGATCGCTCTAAACCGGACATCCTTGCTGGCGCTTATTCACTCCCGTCTCGAGCATCAGGACGCAACATAATTCATAACGTCAGGATAAATTTTAAAATAGGGTAGTGTTGTTAGCATAGCCGAGTTATGTATACAAAAGCACGTGTACATGAAAATTACGATATATTATAGCCACAATGTACAACATAGGTAAAATCGAGCGTCTATGATTCCGAGATGTCTCACAACTGTGTATAGGCATCTAAAGCAGTCACAATCCTCGAAAATATCTTCGTTGCTGTCACAATATACGAAAAAAAAAGAAGTCTTTTATTTTAACAAGAGAAATGCAATAGTAAAGCAAATATATAATTCTTCTTCAACTCTCTTTATCATTACTTCTTCATATATTTTTCATGTGTGCAACGAGAATATTCGCCGCAAGCTTATCACTTTAGATGCCCCACATCCTGCGTATCAGAATACATTTCACACACAACAAAGCAATCCTTACCGAGGGCGCCGTAACTCTGAGGCCACTTCGCCCGGCTATATTCCAAGCTTGGACTGAAGGCTGAAGTATTTCTATCAAAGGAATCTCGTCTGCCGGTCGAAGACGCACCGAGGCCTAAACCTGCACACAAGATGGACACCGTCATCTTAACACGGGGTGCTCGAGGTCGACCGATATCGAGCATGTTAAAAGACTTGACGATATCGAAAGGATTATGATGATCAACAAATCGGCACAAACGCTCTACTGAGAAAGGCGCGTGACTGAGAGAAGGTTGACTATGTTTAACACGAAAATACAAATCAATCGGATTATATATGAAGCATGCAAGAACACCTTAGGTTGTTTTGTTTTTGTATATGAAAATTCGTACACACACCACCAATGTAGAGAGCCGAAAGGAATTCTCTGGTCCCAGGAAAAAAGCGCTCAAGTTGAAAAAAAAAACTAAGAATATTTCAAGATGTTTATTTTTTTCTATTCTTTTTTCAATTGTAATAAATTATCTCACTCTTTCCCTTCGTACAAATCTTTACAAAGAGTGATATCTTATCATATATATACTCTGCGACTATTGACAAATGATTACAATATATGCAGTGACCCAAATTTTTCTTTTTTTTTCTTCTTTCACTTGACCACTTAATATGCATACTTGTTTTTCATACAAGCGTATATTATACTTTGCATTTTTTGAAAAATGGCCCTTTAAAAATTATGCTTATTATACTGATTATATGTACAAGATTTTTTTAAGTTTACTTCCAATCCATATTAAAAAAGAAAAAAAAAGACAAAATGGAATTACGTATTACGAACTTATAGGAAGCTTCGTTACATGCAATCTCAATTTTTTTTAAATATACAGGCTTGGATTAAGATAGGTCGATGGAAGAAGAATCGCGTGTCTAAGGGACCGGAGAAAATCGTCGGCTTCCTATAAGAGAGATAAAAAAGGATTCTCCAAGGACAACACGAGGACGATACGCTCGAGAAAGATCCGGAAAAGATCTCAACGATGATATATACCTGTATTCTGTAGTTGGGCAGGTGAGCCCAATGCCCCGAGCGGGGAGCCGCCGTATCCTAGGGCCGCTAAACCCGCGGCAAGTCCCGAGCCTTGCTGCTGCGCCTGTTGCACCGCAACCGCCTGGGCTTGTGCGACCACTGCCGCTGCGCTGCACGCCGCCAGACCTGCACCAAAAGCCCGCGAGAAACCCACACGCGCTCTCTTAGTCGTCGTAAGTGTGATTAGCGTTACGTTATACCAAACCTTAACACCGTCTTACGGAGTGAGAAGCCTTAGCGGTAAAATACACACATCACGCCGCGCCGCTTGCGATCGCGTGTTTGAGCGATCGGGGGTGTAGATAAGGACAACAGATTATCCTCCGAATCCGGAAAAATAAAATTTCGGCGATCTCGTTCGCGTGTGTAAAACGCTTCGAACTTTCGTATCAGGATCACGATTATATCGCGGGTATTATATTTCCGAGAGAAAGATTATGTAATAGAGAGAAATTAGCTATTCACATTCGTGATAAGAAACTCTGTGATTTCATATCAATCTTTTCTGATAATGCGTAGAAAATTTAAAAGGCAGGGAGAAAAATGTGAAAAAAATATGTTTTCGTATCCCGTATACTACATTTATATGGAAATAGCAATTAATAAATAATAAATTTTTCTTTCTCTAAAAATTAAAACTTTATCTTGTTTTTTTTATGACTGTAGCTGATTTAAATTATAAAATATGATATGATACGAATTCTCAGTTTCTACATACTCATTTATCGCATTTGCAAGTAAAAAGTTTCAATGTACAGGAATCGTGATGTAACAATCTACTAAATGTTTAATTCATAAACATTCTTTCGTTTTACAAACTTTAAATTTTTAAAATCCGACACTGTATACGCAACAACCAATGACAATAGTATCTCTATTATTACGTAGAATAATCTTTTGTTCGATGGTTTCATCAGGTATCGTTGTCCTATCTACGACACGCGAGCCCTCTTATCAATGGCTTCCTCTTTTCTCTTCTTTTCACAATATTACAGTGTGCCGTGGTGTGTGTTTCGCGCGTATTTACAGGAAACAGATGAGAGTTAATTAGAAAGTGGAATACGATCAAACGTTGGCACTGGTTATTATCATAATCGGACAACGTTTCTTGTCATAGCACACGGTCATGCATTTACACACGTGTT
Source organism: Plocamopherus ceylonicus (assembly GCA_039654545.1). Taxonomy (NCBI): domain Eukaryota; kingdom Metazoa; phylum Mollusca; class Gastropoda; order Nudibranchia; family Polyceridae; genus Plocamopherus; species Plocamopherus ceylonicus. The sequence continues at coordinate 3,762 of JBCJKF010652848.1, read as the reverse complement.
ACACGACGAGGAAAGGAGAGAAAGATATATATCTTTACAAAATGTTATACACATGATTTTACAAGGTTTCTTACAAGTATGTTTGTACAAGGAGAATGGTAGTAGTGCCAGAGACTACGAGATTCCCGTTAGGCTCACCTAGACATTCGCCGGGCGTGGCGTTGCTGTGAGATGTCGGGGTCGGTTGGGAATATAGGTTCGGCGGTGGTGGCGCCGGTGGACCCGGTGGAGGCTGAGACGGGGCTCTGTTCACGAGAACTGGCGCGGGGCTAACTAATCTCATGGGAGTCGCCGCTGAACTCAGACCACGAACGCCTCCCATGACGATGGAACCGTTCTGATCATAGTAAGCTGGTATCACCTGATACTGACCCTGAACCTGTAAAATAATTTATTATATTAATTATATTGCAGAAACATTAGTTAATTAATTATATTGCAGAAACATATTATTAAGAGTATCGATAATTTCAGAATCTGTTAATCTTAAAATTAAATTTAAAAAAAAAGTAAATTAAAAGAAAACAAAAAAAATTTGATTGAAGCAACTTGCGGTTTTTATAACAACTGAATCATATTGTATCAAAACTTTAATTTTTAAACGTAAAGATTTTTTTGTGATTTTAGAAAAATGTGGAAATTTTGAAAAGATCTGAACGTTTGCACAATTTTCAGTTTAAATAACCAGAAATTCCTGTCTACATGTTATTGCACTGCATGTAAATAGACGTAAACTCGCCAAATTGAACGTTTAATTTTACAAATTGAAAACAGATTCCCCGGTATCTCGCACACACACTCCAACTTTTCCTCCACTTGTCACTGCAGTGAAATATTTGGCTACAATTGAGGAGAGCAACGTGGCAGCTTCTAATTGGTAAAATAAGCGCTTCTCATGGTACGTCAAGCACGGAGAAAACAGGTATCATCAGTTATTCGCGACACAGAGAGGCGGCAACATAAGAGAGAAAATAGCTATTACAGGATTAGAACCACACCTAATTCGCGGTACGCGGTATACCTAATTCCTAAACACTCTATCTTACCCCGTCTAAATTTAACCCTTTCATTTAATGGTCATGGTTCGCGCATCATCGCGAGACTCTCGTGCGGCTTGATTTATTTGGAAGCACGTGCACCGAAGCGAGCATGCCATCCCAAAAATTCATTATCGTGTTTTTATTAAAAAAAAAGAGAGCGACGACTTCTTGTTGAAAATCTTGCCAAAAATTGTGAAATTTTCATTCTTCGAATTTATAAAGATACATATATATATCTTAGATAATTTTTAACTCATATTGATGCTGGCTAGATTCTACAATAATAATTTCTTTATAACGCAATGGCGCAGACAGTGGGAATATATCCTTTTTATTTTTGCAATTATAGAAATATAATTCATGAATATTGAGACCCCTTTTTTTCATCTCTTCGCGCACAGATTTATAATTATCTCTAGCGAGCGCGTATAATTAGCTCACCGTTTGTGCCAGATTGTTCGCGGTGTCCTGTGCGGCAGCGGCCGCGGCCGCCGCCGAGGAGGGAGTGAGCGGTCGTCGGGGTGGCGGTGGTGCGGCCGCTTGGGGTGGCGCCTGCGGGAGCAGTCCGGCCGGATAGACCCAGGGCCCGACCCCATAGTACTGCGGTACGACTTGCGGTGGTGTGCCGGCTATCAGTGCACCTACGTAAGGTTCCTGACCGCTGATAACGGTATACGGGGCCGTGGGGAAGTTCTGCTGCTGCTGTTGTTGCTGCTGCTGCTGCGCCTGGGACGCGGCCAGGTACTGTTGCTGCTGCTGTTGCTGCTGCTGCTGAAGCAGCTGCAGTTGCTGTGGTGTCGCGCCTTGTGGTTGACTGCGAAACAGTTGCTGAAAGAAGAATGAAAGGAAGATGCATGAGTATGTAATGTGGGAAGATCTTCTTATTGATAAAATTAATAATATTACCTCCCCCCTCAAATGATTCTTTGGTTAATTAAAAATAATAAAATTTATAAATATTTAACAAAATAACTTGATTATTTTTGCAATTATTTTTTTTATTAAAAAAGTAAATTTGCAATATTTTCAAAGAATATTTGAAAATATCTTGTCAATGATTCAAAATGTGAATATAATCATGAGTCTATTTTTCATTAAAAAAAATATAAAATAAGAGTCTATAAATTAATTTTAATTTTAATTTTAGAGTATTAATTAATTAGACTTAAGTAAATTTTGAGAAAGGATTTTTCGCAATAATCTTCGATAATATATTGTTATCGATGCTTCCAAAAATATTATTTCGATTTATTTGAGAATTTTCACGACAGCTGGTACAAGATATTTTGATAAAATGTCGAGTTTTCTGTATGAGACACTGTATATATCAGGAAGGGATCTTATAACGCGCAAATTGCGCCAGAGAAAGAGAGAAAGAGAGAGAAAGAGTAAAACGGCCTTTCGGGCCTTCATGGCTCGATGACGACATCGTATTACGGAGGATAATCGGCCGCGACCGAAGGTTTTCAGCATCGAGGATCAAGGTCGAAGGCAGTGCTGGCCGACTGGAAGCATCGCAAAAGACGAGACGTACTCGGTCTTAAAGTCGAGAGGAAGACAAGCGAGGCCTCCTCTTTTCTCCGGTTGGTGGTCGGGGCCTGGGTCGACGACCCCCGCGGACATTCACCGACAACATACGTTCGTCTCTCCTGCGTTACCGGACCGGTGAGAATCGCGCCGTGAATTTCTTAATTGACCGGCAAACATGTGCCGTGATTCGACGCGACGTTAGAGTAGAATACGAATTAAAAAACACGAAGGAAGTAGCGATAAATCGTAATAACTCTCTCGCGAAGAGCAAAGAAATAGAAATTTTTTTTTTTATTTAATAGAAACGCGCGTATAAATCTTAGTTCGTTATTTATTTCCTTCACATAAAAATCATCAAACTGAACTCGAGAACTTGTCCTATATCGTATCGTGTATAAAAACAATTTCTCGTTTTTCAATTAAATACAATTCTTGTTTTTTTTATTGCTAAATTATTTCATAATTAGTGCATCTACTACATAATTCGTATTTCAAATAAAATATATTATTTTTTTCAAATTCTTTGAAAAAAAAAAAATCCGAAAAAAGCCTCATCTCTCATCTTGTTATTTTCTTTCTCGAAAAAAATAAAAGAAATAAATTTGAGACATCGTATCTCAATCAAGACTATTGTACTAATGAAAACATTTGTCTTATAATTTTTTTTTTCTCGTCAAGGTCATTAATATTGTACGCATTAAAAACTTGGATATTTCACTGATCGATCGATAAATTTAATAAAATTATCCGCCCGAGTTTCTTCGACCTTCAAACTTACGAGAGAGCTGGAAAATAAATAGGAACGTCGAACGGCTGATTCTTTGAGCAAAGCACTGAAAACTTAAACCGTACAACACGACACGCTCCAACCCTAAGAGGCAACGATGCGTTTCGGGTATTAACCTCTTCCGGAAGCGGCTCGAGCTTGAGTCAAGGCCATAGGATATACTTAACCGTTGTTCTGTGCGGGCATAATCACGAAAGAGGAGGCTCCTCCATTGTCATTAATGAATATTAATAGTAATTAATAGTAAGTTTTAATTTATTAGCATTGCGTGCTTTGTAACACATTCTATAATATAATTAAATTATAAGCGCATACATCCCGAAGCTATTGCTAAATTACTTCATAATTATTTCATAATTAGTGTGCTAATTACTGGTATCTAATACATAATCATATTTTAAATAA
>JBCJKF010652625.1:0-12800 GCA_039654545.1 Plocamopherus ceylonicus | reverse complement strand
AGGGAGAGAGAGAGAGAGAGAGAGAGAGAGAGAGAGAGAGAGAGAGAGAGAGAGAGAGAGAGAAAGAGAGAGAATGTACATGAATGCTTTTATAGCTGGGCTTTTCTCGCAGCAAACAAACGAACTATTACTTTACTTTTCCAACACATGACTGACAACAAAGAGAGGGCCCTCTGGATATTGGATATTCTGACACTTTTAATACTGTACTGCACCTGCAAAACAAGGCTTCCAGAGAATTTAGATGGGAGAAGTTTTGACAAGTTGAAACTACAGCAACCATTGTCCGCAAAAATTCCTCCACAAGACAACGACGGTGCTAGAATTAAAAATCTATATTAGATCTAATCTAGATCTAGATCTAGATATATCGGCTGATCTAGGCCTACTTGACAGGAACAGTTTTCAAAGTATTCTCTCAAACTAGGACCCTTAGGCTTAAGTGTCACTAACTACAGCTAAACTAGATCTAGATTAAAGCAGATCTAGATCTATCCAATATACCTAGATCATAAGATCTACTCAATATAAAGGCTATATTATACTATATAGCCTAGATATCTCCGTCTAAATCTAAATATATATAGAGACCTAATCTAGATCTAGATATCTAGATCGAGACATAGAATCTATACCTGGATCTAGATATCTAGATCTTAGATCTAGATTTGGCCTAACCTAGATCTAGACTAATAAGACTAGGCCCTAGATCTATGTCACACAGGACAGTCTTGAAAACAAGATTGGACAATATATAGGCTACGGCTAACATTATTCGCCCTTCTGGGTTGAATAACCGTGGCATTATTCGCCCTTCTGGTAATAATACTGTATTTCAGTTATAATTCGCATCACAGGGACTAAATAACTGACAATAAATTGGAAAAATTGTTCATTGTCTTTAAAAAATAAGTTTGAACTTGATTTTACTTGCTATTTCAATTGCGTTGTCTTCTTTTGATAACTAGAAAATCTAGTACATGTACAGAATCTAGATCTAGATCTATATAATCTAGACCTAGTCAGTAGATCTAAGATAGATCATCATGTAATAGTAACTCAATCTAGATTCTAGCTTAATTTTTTAAGGCACTGAACAATTTACACACAAAGACTGAAAGTACGAAGCAATCAAGGCAAATATTGTCAGTTATTTTAACTTATTTGGTCCCCAATGCGCATTATTACTATAAAATAACAGCATTATCACCAGAAAGGTGAATAATGCCAGGGTTATTCGCCCCCGGAAGGGTGAATAACCACTTCGATAGGCTCATCTAGATCTAGATCTATATAAATAGATTCAAGATAGATCTTAGATCTAGATTCTAGATCTTCATTTACCTAGATTAGGCTAGATCCTTAGATATTGATAGGCCCTATATTGCTAGATCTAATAGGCCAAGATCTTATATCTATTCTAGATGATCTAGATCTAGATAGCCTATCTATCTAGATCTAGATTTTTTCTAGATTTAGAATTAGATCTAGATCTAGATATAGGTATAGATTCTAATATCTAGATCTAGCTCTAGCTTGAATTTATATGAACGCTAGTAAAAAGGTCCAGAGATGTTGGTAGTGGTAGGTCTGGATCTTTTATAGTTTAGTAAGGCCTATAGAGCTAAATATGACAGCAGGAGTCAGGCTGTATTTACTAATTTGTTTAGTAGACCTAGATCTAGATCTATATAGTATAGCCTAGTCCAGTCCTGACATTTTTTGGCAGATGATAAAACATGGCAGCTGGATCTAGATCTAGATCTAGATATCTAGATCTAGATATATCTGGGCTTCTAACTGATCTAGATATCTAGATCTAATCTAGATTATATCTAGATCTAAGTCTAGAATCTAGATTTCTAGATCTAGATATCTAGAATAGATCTGAAACCTAGAATATATAGATCTAGACTAGATCTCTAGAATCTAGATCTAGTCTAGATGAGCCTATCGAAGTGGTTATTCGCCCTTCTGGGGCGAATAACCCTGGCATTATTCACCCTTCTTGTGATAATGCTGTTATTATAGTAATAATGCGTATCAGGGACCAGATAAGTTAAAATAACTGACAATATTTGCCTTGATTGCTTCATCTATATCTAGATCTAGATGATCCTAGATTTGACCTATCCTTTTCATTTGAGGGCATTTGACGTTCGCTCTGAGGTTAGATATTGGTATTAGATCTAGATGTAGACTTAAAAATCTAATCTATTCTAGATCTAGATATATAGATCTAGATATCTAAAGACTGACATCGAGCTTTAAAAAAAACTCAGACCAACACGTCATGAGAAAGTCAGGAGAGCCCTCTCTCTCGAACCCTGCCCGACTGGGTCGAGTTGCAACTACAACTCTAGAAATCTAAGATCTCAAACAGCTCGCAAAAACATGACAAACTTACCGGATGGCGATTGGGATACATGTCGGTAATGCAAACGTTACTTCTTGGACAGACAAATTCCTTCGATGATACGATCCCTGGTTATTAGATATAGCCAATATTTGTATTATTATCCATGAAAGAAAAAACACAAAGCCATTTTAATCCCTCGCCTTCCCATCGGCCTTGAAAAACCGCCTTCACGAGAACAAGCACATCGGGATCCCGCCAAGATTCGACAACGCCGATCGGAATAAAGGGGGAAGGGACTAGAATCTACACACATACACAATCAAAAATATATCCTTGTGGAGAGAGATATGTATAATCCAATATGAAAACAATTCCAAAGAAGAGAACAATTACTTATTAACACTACAATCAATTAAAATTAGGTCGATATTCCATGAAATAGAACGGTGGAGGCAAGGGGAGGGGGGTCCAGACGCATCCACTGACCTAGGCCTACGCCACACACTTTGCTTGCAATAGGCTAGCCTAGTTTTTCAACACGCTGTGTAAAACGTTGCAACGCGATGCGCGAGACCTCAACGTAGTCTTCATCCCTGGCGCTGATTGGTTCGATTTTGGCTGCCTCATTGACATAAAGGCCAACGTTGGCTCATTATCTATGCACCACCTTCATCCAATCAGAGGTGGTGAAAGCTGCTAAAGCGTGAAATTTCACTCCTCGAGGGTGCGCACAAGCATGATATTATGAGAAATAACCCAACGGGCTCCGCCTACATAGTTTTGTAAACAGAGAATCGATTGATGAAAGTGATGTTTGTACTAATGAATGAAATGTACATTCACATCATAACTTTTGTGCCAGGTTTTTCTCATACAAAGCCAAAGCTCATAATCTGCCGTGCATATTTTATTTATTACATCTAAATCTAGTAGGCTATATATATATAATATGTAGGCTATTAGATCTAGATATCTAGATAGATCTAGATTTCTAGATATAGTGTGACTTTGATATCTAGAAAATGAGAATCTAGCCTAATACTAATACTATTAGTAATAGTAATAGTAATAGAAATACCTAATTTCATTTTGAGGCTATAGATAGATCTGGATCAATTTATCATATCAATGTCATTTATATCATGTATGTTAGCTAATACTACTAATAGATCATTGTCCTTTAAACGCTCGCAATGCAAGTTGAATTAATATAATGAGAAAATACAATATACTGAAACTTATAAGCAGTTATTTGAGTTATTTCCATTGACGATTGAGAAATACATATTATATCTATCATTCAGTCAAATCTGAATCATACATTAGATTAAAAAAAATATTAGATTCCAGATCTACATATTTATATATTTAATTCAGATCTAGATTCTAGATCTAGTATAACATACACATGTGCTATTACTATCAGTATTAGATCTATTATATCTACTTATTAAATGTTAATGTGGGCCTAAAGATTTACATTATAATAGTCTAAGTCTAGATATCTAGATGTCTAGAACTAGATCTAGATCTCTAGATTAGATCTAGAGTAAAGATCTAATCTAGATTCTAGATCTATAATATCATACTAGATTCTAGATCTAGATCTAGATAGATCTGTAGATCTATAATGATAGCCTATTAGAAATCTCATGTGTTCGTGTTTACATCCAAATATTCAAGATTGGACTGAATAGCCTACAGTTACAGTAGGGAGTCTAATAATCTAGACTATATCGTGGTTAGATCATCAGATCTCTAGATATAATTGAACTACCTCTGTAGATCTAGATTTAGATCTAGATCTAGATATCTAGATCTAGATCTAGATTTAGTCTAAATCTCGATCTAGATCTTGTATTCTTGACATTGGAATCTATTTGTGTACGGACGATTGTTGGGTTGAAGACATTCATTGAAGTGTGCACTGTATGTATTGCATCCGATCATCCACGTTTCTATTAGCCACATGGTAGTGATAGGCCTACAGTTTGCTTACAATCCGTAGTGGAGTCACCGCCTGTTGCTGTCAGCAGCTACTCAAAGAACGCGTCAATCAAACACAGCCGACACCTGATTGGTTGGCTCATGTTCATATTATAATGAACCAACGTGGGTTTGATAAAAAGGCGCATCGTTTCGAATTATATTAACCCGTCTTTCCCGTCAAAGCTGAATTTCTGAGTGAGGTAGGTAACGAGGGACGGCAAGAGTGGGTTTGTTGTCTCAACTGAAAACAGCACGTGACTCGACTAATGTATTACTAAAAATATAAAATCATACACCTTCACATTTCAGTTCTCAGGTCCAGGTTTGGGCCTTATTTGCGGTATCTAGATCGATGTGTCAAGATGCACGAAAGCTCACGCCGTTGTTAAGTCATTAAGTTAGTAAAGGGTAAAACACCACGTTCTGCATAATTTCCGGAATTCTTACAGTCCTTTGTCCACGTGGAAGGCCAGTGAAGTAACTGCTCAGAAAAGCCTCTTTTTAACATTCAATCATTCCAGATGGGTTTGGGGGGGGGGGGGGGGGGGTTGTTCTAGTTTGTTTTTTGTTGTTGTTTGTTTGTTGTTGTTTGGTTGTTTTTTTTTGGGGGGGGGGGTGTGGAGGTGTTTTTGTCTTTTTCTTTTTTCTTTTTTTTCTTTTGCTTTGGTTTTATGTAAGGGGGGGGGGGGGCATTGTTGCAGAATCTACATTGAGTTGGGCGAGGGCCTTAGAATTTCCACATCGCAATATTATTATCTAACGCTGTCCATCAAATTTGACACAACAATGAGCCTGCGTGTCTTTCTCATGCAAGGGAAAATAATGAAATAAATTATGAATGCCCGGCATGAAATGTCATTCGTGTAGGAGGCTTGGCGAGATCTGCCCAAACAATAAGACAGGGTGCCGTCTAAGACGTGTCTAAGTAAACTGAAACTATTATACAAAACGAAGAACGATAAATAAATAAATAAATAAATAAATAAACAGGCATGAATACGTGCATGGATTATTAGTATAGAGGGAAATATATTGCGATTCACTCAGTCTATTTTTTCGTGTATTATGGAAATCACAGAGAGAAATGTTCGTTCTTAAATACTACATTGTTTATAGTCTATTGTACATAAAATTAAAAGGGGTTGAAGATGAAGACATTGATAATAATAATGATTACATTAATATTAAAAAATAATAGCCAAAATGATATTGATGATAATGACGAGGGCGATGATAATAATTATGACAATAATGATAATGATGATGATGATAATAATAATAATAATAATAATAATAATAATGATAGTGATAATAATAATAATAATAATAATAATAATAAAAATAATAATAATATAATAATAATCTCAATAATGCATTATAATGACGACAATCATAAATGAATAATGATGATAACGACAATTGCGTGCAACGATAAAGCAGAGGCAGCAGTGGTAAGGCAGGCAAGAGACAAAAGGTGCAAATCAAACTTGGAAGACAAGGCTATAAATAGCAAGGGCTGCACACAGGGTAGGCGGTTAAACAAGGGCTATTGTTCCAAGCTTGGAATAGCAGGGTGCAAACAGGGTCGTGTTTGGGTACATTAGAGTCTGATGGCTGGGTTACACACACGGGGTCGTCTAGGGGTTACATGGGGTGGTAGGGGTACACAGGGGGGGGGGTAAACTGGATGGTAGGGGTCCACACGGGGTCGTATTGGGGTTACAAGGGGTGGTAGGGATCATGTAGGGGTACGTGGGGAGGTAGGGGTCACAGGGGGTAAACTGGATGGTAGGGGTACACGAAACGGGGTCGTGTAGGGGGTTAATGGGGTAGTAGGGATAGACACGGGTCCTGTAGGGGAACAAGGGATGTCAGGGGTACACAGCGGAGAGAGGGTGGGGGGGGGGTTCTTTAGGAGTAAATTGGATTGTAGGGTTACACGAAACGGGGTCGTTTAGGGGTACAGGGGATGGTAGGGGGTACACCCAGTTGTGCAGGGGCATATTATGGAATAACAGTATGCACAAGGGGGCGTGTACGCTGTAGAGACATAGATGAGCTGAGGACGTCCATTGGAGTGTTCACCTTCCCATTGGAAAGGAGTCTTGGGATGTACTACTATTCATGGTTATTATTAAGCTACGCCGAATCTTTCTCCATAAGCTTTGTTGGGCGTGAACGAATTACATAGTGTAATCAAATGTAGTTAAATGGACTCATTTTTCAGGACGTTATATAAATCGTTTTGGATGGATTTTTTAAAATTTTCTTTTATTTATTTATTTATTTTATTTTATTTTATTTTTTTTGCTTCTCAATGCACTGAGTCGATAGACAATTGAGCGAAAAAAAAATTGAAAAAAGAAGATAGAAAAGATTCAAACATGAAAGCGATAAGCTCAGTTAGTACCTATTAAAAACCCTGGCCTGAGATAACAAATCATCCTGCACGTCGAAAACTTAAAGATGGCAGACTATCCAAATCCTATTGGTCCATTTCTATGAGTTAGACCCAATATCTCTTTGTTCCATTAATATATAAGTGAAACACACAATATCCCATCGATCCATTTCTAAAATTTAAACCTAATATCTCTCTGGTCTATTTATATAAGTTAAAACGTCCAATAAATCATCGGTTGATTTCTATAAGCTAAAAATCTAACATCTCTTTGTTAAGGAGCGTGGACAGCTCAGTGGTTAGCACCCTCGGCCACCAAGCCAAAGGTCAGAGGTTAAACCCCTCGCTATGCAGGCTAGATTTAAAATCCCTTTTTCCTGATGTTTCCACCTCCTCGTCCTGTGATAGGCAAAATGAATGAGTGCCTACTAGTCTCATCAGAGACGGGCGATAAACTAAAAGTTCCCACGTGCCTTTGCTCTCATGTAAAAGAACGCTCAGTGATTAACATCGAAAAGAGCAGGCCATATCGGCCATAATCTGGCAAAATTTGATCCTACCAAAATATCCATTTCGGTTTCATGCACCCCTACAACCTCTGGATCTCAGACCTATTGATCAGTTCATTACTATGAATTCAAGTAGAAGAGGCAAAGATCAGAAGGGAAGCGAGTGTGGCTGGGCAGCCATAGCCCCCTTAGAATACTAGCATAGGAGTAACAATAACATTGCAAAAAGATCGTCAACTCTGACGGAAAGGGCCATAATCTCTTTGTTCTATAAAATTTATTGAAGTTAAAAATCCAATATATAACTGGTCCATTTCTAAAAGTTAAATATCCAGAATCTCTTTTATCCATATCTTAAAGTCATACATCCAATTGGCCCATTTCTAAAACGCCCGACACCTCATTGGTCATTAGGGTTAGTTTCATGTCCGGTTAATGGTAAATTTCATGTCTGGTTCAGGTTAGTTTCATGTCCGGTTAGGGTTAGTTTCTTGAGGTAAACAGAAAGAATGCTAAGAAGTCATGCTGATGTGAAAATCTGCAAATTACATTAAATATCTGAACGGTGTCTGGGTAGAATATTTACAAAGGTATATCTATCTGACCACTGTCCAAATGGGATATTAAAAATACATTTATCTGACCAATGTCCATATTGGATACTTAAAAATAAAATATATTTCTGACCCATGTCCAATGGTCTCTATTTACAAATCCGATCCATCTGTCTAATAATATGCTCTTTCCATATTTACAAACGTATATTAATATCTGTCAATTGTCCAATTTGAATATTATTTACATTTTTGAAAATTATGTTTACCTGAATGATGTCCAATTTGATTTTACAATGTTATATCACATGGCTACACTCTATCTCCACTTTCAATTTGTTAGTTCAGCATAAGGTCAGAGAATCACTACAACATATTGATTAGTAATCGATGTGGGATAGGGCTTAGCAAGCTTCTTCATTGTAATAATTAAGATAAATTATGTTCCAATAATTGCTATTAGCAGGAAACTCTCTCTTGCAGCGGGTTAGAAGGATAAATCAGAAAATATTGTTAGTTAAGGGGATTAGAAAGAACTTTGGCAGCTACAAAAAATATTATACTAGTACAACTTGTAAAGGCAAAGATTACAAATCCACACCGCTGGACTGTATCAATGCATTTGACTAACTTTTGGCTTGTTGAAAATTTTTTGCGTATAGACTTTTTGGATCGCGCCTATGGTTTCCCACTCTCCCATAGTCAGCATCACAATCTTGCTCACAGCTATCAGCTGGATCTTGGTTTTGACAATGTCCCACTAGTGCGCATGCGTCAATGAGGTCATGCGCAGCAGCGAAAAAAACAAAACACAAACGTTCAAGGGAAGACAAGGAGATGGGTAGGGGGTGGGGCGATGGGGGATGAGAATGGGAAGAGGGAGGCGGAGAAAGGGGGTGAGTGTTGGAGGGATGGGGGGTCGGATTGAAAGAAAAAACACGATAAGAATTTTTAAAAATGAATTTCGTGTAGAAGGAATATTATAACAAACGGGGGGTTTGAAAACAACAACATTGATAGTTGACATACAAGGAAAAATGGAGCACATGGTTTAACATCCGTTTTACTGAAAGATTCGTGCACTGCCGTCAGCCATTCTAAGCAGGGCCTTATAACAACATTGCGTTTTCATGGTGGTGGGTGGTAAGCAGGAAACATATTGCTGTCGATGACAACGACAGCGACGACGGGAGCTGTGAGGGACGGCGGACATGCAAACAAAGCAAAACGTGGAACGGAGGAAAGCAATGAAGACCAACACCACCAAAGAGACGGATGCGCCGGCGAGTAGCGATTGTGACGTCACTATTTACCGGTGTCGAGCAACTGCGGACGTCCGGCGAATAGGACTACGGGAATTTTACTGTACATGTATTTCGTTGTTACAGGAAGGGATTTTCTGATTAAGTATCGAATACAGCAAAAGCAGCAACACGGGAAATTTGTTAAAATCGGTGGTCACAATAATTTTAGACAACTTTAGCTGAGTTGAATTAATAAACTCTGAATTGTTTTGGTTAAAAAATAATTTGAGAAGTAATCCACAATTTCTATAAAAATAAAATTTTATGTTTAACAGAAGTAAAGCAGCCACAAATCAACAAACATAATTATGGCGAAAGAGGCGGGGATAGAATGAACTTATGAAGGATTGACAACTCTATGTTACTACTTTCATCGGAAACTGAAATATGTTTGGTTGGTATAGAATTTATGTACTATGTACTATGAAAACTTACGTCGAGCTGTCCCGGTTTTGTATTATAAATATTCTTAATATTTTTGTATTTTATGTTTAGTTCAAAATCACTTAATATCAACATTTTTTTTTTATTAAGTTATGTTTCAATGTAATTAATAAATATATTTTCATTATTTTCTTTCCCTTTTATCCAAAATTGTGACTTAAAAATGAACTTTAAAAATATATTGTATTTATTGAATACTTACTTCCTTGAAACCGTCGGGCTATTTTTAGCTAAAAAATCTATCTTGCATAGATGAGAGGTCATTGGAGTGAATTTCATCGCAAAGATGTAATTTTGAGTTGTTAGAGTCATGCTATTTGTTGGTTTTTTTATGAATAGGTGTAATGTCCCTACTCAGATGTATAATATTTATGAAAAATTGTTTTTGTAATTTTCAAGTAACTGAGTAGATCTGCAGTGACGAGCAAAAATTCCCGGCGGGGAGCCCACATTGAGCAGTAAATGTTCTTAAGAAAGGATTATAATGGTGGAAAAAGGTGTGTGTGTGGGGGGGGGGGGGGGGTCCCTACTCTCCGACCCTCCAAAGAAGAATGACGGAGTCAAGACAAGGGGCCACGGTGCCTCAAAAATCCAAAATTACTTTGGGCTTGTGGAAGGTGGACTCTGTGTACACGTTGGTCAAAATGGACAGAGAATCCCACTCGCCAGACGCCATGATCTTGACCAGAATGCTGGTGGCTATCAGCTTGGCTTTCAGCGTCACGATGTCCCACTGAGGTTGGCATGGAAACGAACGGACAGCAGGTTGGTTGGTTGTCGCCATGGAAACAAGGTGGCATTTAATTTTTTATAACGTGGTATTTGGATTAATTTAGATTCAACGCAAAAAGGGGGTTTGGGTTGGTTTGTGGGTTTGTTTTTCCCTCTAAATTTTGTTTTGTTGCGTGTGTGTGTGGTTTTTTTTTTTTTTTGTGGGTTTTTTTTTGTTTTGTTGTTGGGTTTTGTTGTTTGTTTGTTTTTTTTGCTTTTGTTTTTTGTTTGTTTTTGGCGTGCTTTTTTATTGGGGAAGGGGCAGGAAAGGGGGGTGGGGTGCATCTGATTTTAACGTCCCCTGGGTTTCGAGAATAGTGTGCGTGCGTGTGTTTGTCTGTGTGTGGGTGTGTGTGTGTGTGTTGAAGGGGGGGGGGGGGTACATGAAATGGGCATGAAGACATTCAAACGAGCGTTCTCACAGGTGTTCACAAAAAGGAAAAAGGCATTCACAGGATTGAGACCCTGGGGGTCAAAGGTGAAATTCCATAGAAGAATTTGTCACAACAAGACGCGCCCGTGAATCCTTGGCAGATTGATGTCTTCTGAGCGATGGATGAAAGTGGTCACAGTGGCACAGTAGTGGTCACAGTGGCACAGTCCGTAGTGCGTTCGGCTGACAACCGAAAGGTTGGTGGTTCGAACCCTGTCAGGGGCATTGTGATTTATCCCTTGGGCAAGGTTATTTACACTACTTGCCTCCGTTTGCGGCGCTGGTCTGCGGCTGACGCTCGGTTTTCGGTAAAAAAAATAAATCAAAAGACAAATTTCCCTTCGGGGATGAATAGAGTGGAATTTTTTTTTTTTAATACCCCAATGGTTTTAAAGTTCAGAAAACAAACAACAACATAAAGAAGAACGTAGCCTTCAACCATCTCCACCCCCACCCTATTCCATCCCCAAAAAAGGTAAAAGGGAGCAATAAACAATCACCCCCCCCCCAAAAAAAAAAAAAAAAAAAAAAAGAAAGAAAAGAAAAAAAAAGAAAAAAAAAAGACATAACCAAAAAAACAAAACGAAAACCAAACGAAAACCAAACAAAACATAAGCAGCAAAAACACAAAAAAAAACAAAAACAAAAACCAACAACAGCAAAACAGTAACAACAATAACAAAAGACAAAACAACAACAACAACAAAAACCCCACAAAAAACACCCGCAAACAAAAACAACACACAAAAAAAAGCAAAAAAACAAAACAAAAACAAAAACAAAAAACAAACAAACAAAAAAAATATAAAAAAACAACAACAAACAACAAAACAAAACGAAACATGCGACTGTAGAGTCTAAGAGATGTGGATCCAAATTTTTCTTTCTTATTTTTCCCTAAAAAAAATTCTTCCCTCTGTATGTGGTACTTATTCTCTATTGGGCTCGTTAAAATTGTCGAGATCTAATGTGCCAGATCTATTTCATTGTTTTCTAAATAGCTGCTATCAATCTCTTTAATATTAACCAAGCATTGGCTCGGATTTCTATTCCATTCCATCAGCTCGCTTTCAGTAAACGTACTTTCATTCTTTATTTCTTTCTTTTTTTTTTTTTTTTTTTTTGTCAAGGACTGACTGTGCCTTTTTTTTCCTTTGTAGAAACAGGGTGCATAAATTCCTTCCAAAATGATAAATCATTTCTTTCAACCTAGTTTTAATAAGTCAACCCAATGTCCCGGTCCCATGATGTTGACTCTAAGCGGTCTTCTCCTCTGTATGAACATGATATACAGTACTAGCTGTGGTCTGTCTATCTGTCGGTCTGTCTGTCTGTCTGCCGGTCTGTCTGTTTAATAGGAGTACATATCTGTAATAGCTGGCAACAACAGTCAATGGTCGGGAGACCCTACATCGGCCCAAGGACAGGCGGACGGACGGACTGACGGACTGACTCTTCTTTCAAATCTGATTTACGTTGACGTACAGTACGAGATAATGTCTCCCGGCCGGCCATTTATTTCAGGTGTGCGCCATGCTCCCGTCCGACCCATCCATCCCTTTGTAGTCGTTATAAACAAGGATGTCCTTGTCGTGTGTCCGCCCGTACGTCTGTCTGTCTGTCTGTGTGTCTGTCTGTGTCTGCATGTCTGTCCCAACTGCATATTTCATAAAAATGTTGGCCGAGTCAAATGATTGTACGTGACACTAAAGTGCGCAACATTAATTAAGCAGCATTTTATTGCCTTTCGTTGATATATCTGTCTGTTTGTCTGTCTGTCATGCGCCTGTCTGTGTCTGTTTGTCTGTCTGTCTGTCTGTCTGTCCCAACTGCAGATTTCATAAAAAATGTTGGCCGAGTCAGTGATTAGATATTACAGAACAGTAAATTGTCATGCGCAACAGTGAGCAGCACTTTATCGTCTTTCTTTGATGTTTATACCTCTCTTGTCTGTCTCTGTCTGTGTCTGCCCCCCCCCCTCTCTCTCTCGCTCTCTCTCTCTCTCTCTCTCTCTCTCTCTCTCTCTCTCTCTCTTT
>JBCJKF010652514.1:0-12803 GCA_039654545.1 Plocamopherus ceylonicus | reverse complement strand
GACGCGTATCCGTTCGCGGATCGTTTCACGCGATCGTTGATTTACGTCACTTCCCCTATATTTTTCTACGACGCATGCGATCAGTAAAGTCGCAAGTGGCGCAACTATTCCTCTCAAATATTTCCATTAATGATATATAGTGCAATAAATAAACAAAAATTGATGTACTTTGTATTATTAAGTTAATACAATAACGCTCCTCTATTCTGTCTAGAAAAGTAAGAGTACAAATAAGACTATATTAGTCCATAGCTAGACCTTTCGCTAAATTAAAAAGAAAGAAATAATTTAATAAGGAAGAGTATTATAATTTAATATTGAAGAAAGAGAGAAAAAAGAGAATATAATATTCTTAGGAGTACAATTATATATATTATAGTACAATATATTTCCAATTATGCGAATTGGAAACAATATATACAATATTGTACTTACCAACGTCTTTTTAATCTTGGATTGAATACTAACGTCTTCTACAGTTTCACTTTAAATTGCATTACGATTATGGTGATTAGTTCAGCCATATTAATGAATTGTTTAAATATTTTCGAAAATCGGATTTACGGAAGATCGGACCAAATCGTACGTAGATCTAGCTTTATGCCTTCACGACATATCCAGCAGGAATATTGATTCCGTTGTTTTCCATTACGAATCTAGTTTATACTAATGTATATATATATTGTTGTAACGTTTTATGTATAAATGTCTGTGGCGTCTGGCGTGAGGCGCGATTAATTTTAAGTAGCTTTAGCACATTTAGTCAGATATATTTCTATACATCCGCGAAAGGGAGGAAAAAACAGAGAAAATACATTGTGATAGATCGTAGGATTTAAATAAGTGTAAAATTATCCGGTTCGTTTATGGTAACGGTTGTGAATAAAACACGTATGTATTATAGATTAACTGCCACCGTCCCATTTCTTTATCCGTAAGCTTTATTTGCAAGTGTATTTCCGATTGTTTCAATTTCAATCAATAATGAATAATAATCGTCGAAATTTTTATGAGTTTAGATTTATAATCGCTTTTTATTTAACATTAATGTATAAGCGTATAGTTTTTACCCACAAAAATTGTTCAAATTCAAAAAAATTCAGATACAATAAACTAAAACTATAATTTATAATCATGGATGTTAATTAGCTCTATGATTGTCATTTTTCGTGACAATAATTCAAAAACTAATCGTCAGGATTCAATCATGGTTATTTAAGTTCCTTGAGAAAAAAATAAGGCAACAATCATTAAAGAATGATTTGTCATATAAATGATTTATTTCGTTAGTACGTACATTTGCGCCAGCACAAAAAAAGGATCGTATTATTATATATAAAATGAGAATAATGCAAAGTTCCTTTTTTCGAGACTAGACACATGCAGCATGGGATTCCTTTACCAGGCGGTCTTTATCCTTCCTTCGTGATCGATTTTCACTTACGTTCTTCGGCGTCTCTTGCTAATATCGACAAACGATTGTGTGCATCAATTATCGCAAAGGCAGGATGCAAATGGCATTGGAATCCGACAGTTAACGTCTTGCTATACTCTTTCCATCTACAAGAAACATCTAATCGAATTTTCCGAGTAGCAAGATTCATAATCATAAGAAAATCATGTGTATGTTATTAATGAATTTTATCATGAACAAAATTACTTATATCTTATATCTATGTCTTCTTTCGTTACTGAATCCATTTAATGAAATACTTTTAGTTTCTTGATAATTTGTGCTAAACTAGAAGAGTACCAAATTTGTATAATAATATAGTAAAACTTGCTTTTACTACATACATGTTGCGAATATTTCTTTAATCATTGACCAAAGATTATTATTGGCAAATTGTGCTACTTTTTATTAGCATCGCATCGTCGCAAGAGAATTCGATTAATGCTTCTCTTTATGTACAGAGAGCCTTGTCACACATTCTGAATCACGCTTTATAATAATCACAGGGCAGTGTTAGAAGTATCAGAGTTACCCTAGTACGCGTAAAAGGCAGACATAAGTGACTCTTCAAGCTTCGTTGCTTTTATATGAAGAAGACCGAAATTCGATACACTGTCCACTTTCTTTCTCTAACTTTCTTATAGCTGAATATATTGCGCAGTACCGCCGGATTCAAAGAACAAAGCAACGTAACGTTCTAGTAACTTTCTTTTCGCAAGCTCGCTTGTGCCCTAAATCGAGATAAGCCGTAAATGCAACGAGATATATTTGTAGCGTTCCAGAGAGAAAAACATACTTTTGAGAATCGAGATGGTCGCCAGAATTCTAAATTATGAGCGTATTATTAATTCTTAAAGCAACTTTTGTTTATAAAATCACATTGGAAATTTATCTTACGATTCTATTCATAGTTATCAATGTATTATATGATCTCCATTCACTTTGTGACAAAGCAATAATGTACTTAAATAGTTTACTCATACTGCGTTTATAATTCACCATAGAATTAAGGAAAAAAAAAAAAAAATGTTTGAGGGTACTTAATTTATACTTAAGTACATACCGAGAATAGACTATCAATAACGCAACGCAGAGCTTCAACTTTACATAAATTTTACATGGTTTCGCAAATTTCTCTTTTTCTCTCACATTTTATCAGATTAAATGTTGCAATATCCTAATTTTAAATCATCTAGACAGGAAAAGACGAGGAAACTGATGACGCTCTTGTGCTGTTTTAATTTCGTGCAGAGTTGAGAAAAAGAAATTTTTATATAAACGTATCATCTTGAGAGAAAGTACAGAGATCATTCAAAAGTCAAGATTACAATAAAAGTAAATGACACTTGCGAACCAGCGATACATTCTACTAATCTTAAGCACGAGATTTCCCTCGCATGTTATATCTATGCACAAATGAGCCTCGCAAAAGATCGCACGCATTCTTCGTATCTATAGAAATACGTGCGCGACGGAAACGACAGCTGCGAGTGCTGTTTAAACACTTTTATCATTGCCCATTGGTGTTTGACAAAGAGCAACGAAACGCGTTCACGAATGAGTACTTCTTTAAAGCTAAACTGTGACCTTGATCTACAAAAATATTTCATTCTCTTCGTCAATAGCAACGTGTCTCGTTACAGTCATGTTGGCATTAATTACGGTTACATGAACACGTCACATAATCCAAGTGAACTATTTTTCCCTATACGAATCCCTATCGTCCCCTAAGTCGAGCGTCGATAAATAAAAAGATAAACTCTCTTGAAGCTCGCATATCGTAACTACATCGAATTTGGTTGGAAATTGAAATATTGACTATGTACAATCCTTTCCCATTACATTTTGTCGTCTAAAATAGACGAAAATTATACTCTACATTAGAGAAAACTTACAAATCGACGACCATCTATTTTATCTAAGTGTACATGTATACACTGGAAACAATTATTTTTTAAATATGCCAGACTCGTTAGTAGCGGTTAAATTCATACGTAGAGACGATGGATGAGTTTTTTATATAGATAAATAATTATATATAACAACGTCAGACGACTTTGCTGCGATCAAAATGCGATCGATCGCGATAATTCGTAATGATTTTCGGAAAAATATATTGTTTCTAAAGAGATACTTTTTGTCCAAAAAATTTCACTTGATATCAATTCGCCAATTCATGATTATTGCATGTTTTATTTCTGTTAATGTTTTATCTTCAGTTATTATTCCTGAAATATTTGCAATATGATATAAAATCGAACATTTGCAATTCTTCTAAGCTGTTAGTTCACATATATCTCCATGCATGGGAACGTGGAATTGCTCTTCGCCGATTATAACAAATCAGATCTGCAACATTAATAAAGACGGTTATGCAAACCGATGTTTCTTTATCGATCTGTATCGATGGGATCATTACAATTCAGCAAACGAATCGCATCGCGAAGCAATAAGTAAGAGATCAAAAAACTCGAAGAGTTATTGGATTTCTTCAATACCGCTCGATTCGCGTGTCGATTTTCTTCAGGAACGAATGGAAGATGTAGCTGAAGACGTAGACGCGAATCGATTCAATTTGCTATCGATGATGATCTCGTCGCCGTTTCTAATGTTGTATCGGTAGAGTTGCTTGTTCGGATACAACATTTCTTCCGGTCCGTATTGCGCCTTCATTACCTAAAACATCAAGATTCATTCCGCACGTATTCCTCGAGATTTGTATGCGATATACTTATTCGCGATCTTATTATAAGTAATAAGATAAACATGTTTTGTTTTTAATAATTGATAAAAATTCACAAAGGATACACCGAGAAATTGTTTCCATACCTTGTTATTAATATTTTGGGAAATATTTTTCACAGGAAGTTACAAATTTTAAGCGATGGCAACCAGGATAAAGGAAATCATTTGAGAGGACTAATGAGGTATGATTTATATCGCGACTTCGGGTTTCTCAAAGGAACGATGGCGCAACCACACATTCTAAAATAATATTAAAATCGTTTAATTAATGTAGAACCGAATGGCTTACCTGATCAACGTAGAAGAGTCTCATTCTGTTGGCAGGAATTTTCACCATACTTTCCAATTTGGTTTTTAATTCGAATACTGTTCTATATACATCGACCGATCGTACCTAAAGGAATGAAAATAGTATGTAACACTTAATACACTATCTGATGTAGAATTTTTTTATGCATATCGCGAATAAATATTTATACAATTTTCATAATTAATTGTATTAAAAACAATTTTTAAACGAAAAAAGAAAAAATTAAATTAATTTTCAAATTGTAAATTTTGTTTTTTAATACGACTTATGTAAAGTGTGATGAAATAAAATACGGAATTAAATACCTCGACGAGATCTCCGTAAGTGAACGTGACCTTGACCCTTTTCTCCGGTGTCAAATCCACGTTTACCAAGGGGTCCAACTTTCCGTGAATAGCCACGAGCTCGGAATATCTGAAAATTGAAAAAGGGGGTCAAGTTGGGGCGTCTGCGGCGTAAAGAAGCGACGGCCGTGAAATTCTAATAGGCTTGAGCAAAGTTAGAATCGCAACAACTCGCGGGAAAACCAGAATTGTAACGTGTACATGATTCGAAGTGATCGCCTTGATCAAGGAAACGACAATTTCAAGACTTACCTTTCAGGCCGATCAGCTTCCGGTTTGTCCATATAATAACGTATAAAAGCCCTTTCGGCGTCCTCGCGTTCCTGAGACGATATCACGCCGCCGCCGTTCAAAGTCTCGACGTTTGGCAATCGAGCTATTAGTAGCTGCCGCCTCTCGTGTTCCGTGTACTCTCGAGGACTCTGATGTTAAATGAAGAGATATAAAGCGGTGAATAAAAATTCGCATAAGTTAATTATTAATAAATACATATAATAAAGAGATCTAAATTTTATACGTTTATATATATGTTTGCATTTTGAGAAATTATACAAATATCTTTGCCATTTTAGCTGTAAGAATGGACGGATCTGTAGTAAGATAATTCATAAAAAAAATAAATTATTGATACATATAAAAATAATATAAAATAATTTAGAAATTATATAATAATATATAATAATTTAGAAATTTAAAAAAGATGAATAATGAATAAATATATCTGAAATTATAATTCAAATTTAGATAGCGTTATCAAAAATATGACTTACATTTTAAATCAATTATAAATAATGTCAAAGAGCTATGCTTTCATAATATATCGCGACCGCAATTATAGACACTGATAACTTAAAGAATAGAAACCACATTCTGCAATAAAACTGGTTGTTCATTGAATTGAAGGTCACACGTTATGTATCGTTTTTAATTGGCATCGTCATGTATTGAACTATTTTATTCTTATTCTGACTAAGAGCTCCTCCGTTTTATAATACAAAAGAGCGAATATCTTTCGCATAATTTCTTAATTCATACTGGACTTGGAAGCACAAGATGCGCTTATAGAGTTTATCAATCCCGAAAATTTGTTTTTGAAACTCATGCGTTGCATTAATGTGTAAGTCTACTTGAGCCAATGCCAAGACTCAATTGCTTTACATCCGTGCGGAAAGCTCTCTTCGAGCTTTCTAGGACACGCGTATTTCTACGTAGTCACAAACAACTGTCGCATTCGACGATGTCAGAGATTAGACACGTGTCTCTAATCTGTCTATCGTCGAGCGCGTTCAGATTGAGAGAGACGCACTTTGAGAGGGTGAAAATAACCCTACGCTTCAAATAATTTCCGTACCGTATCATATTCCATAACATATATTCTCCTTAATCGTTCGTGGGATAAATTTGCTTTGCGTTACTTCAAAGAACATAACTTTGCCTTCTGTTTTAAGTACATAACGGTTAAAAGCTCAAACTATTGCGTGCATTATAATTACCTTCTCTGTTAGAATTGATTTCTGGCTCGTCGAGAAATTTATTTTATTTTATTTTATTTTTATCGACACGACACAAGAAGATTTAGATATTTTATTTTGTTATATTACGTGTATTATTCATTTAGAAAAGATGAAGACGAATTATGCATCTCAGAAGTGAAATCGCATCCGGTCTTTAATCGACGAGCGAAACGTGGTATCGAAATACATCAATCGAAACGTTTCCCAAACGACGTAATGAGAGACTCGCCAATCTTTGATCGTCGGAAGAGGAAGAGTCGCTTACCTCGAAAAGCGGACATCCTTGAATCCTAAGCGACTTGAGTGCGGGGAACCTGGCGAGTCTCTCGACCTCGTCCCAGGTCGATAACAGGGTACCGTTCACGTTCAAGAACCTCAACATCCTGAAGGGATCGTGAGGTGACTTGATGGTCGTTCCATTGGATTCCGACTCCGACTCAGATCTATCGTAGTTGACCTTGCTCTCGAATATCCTATTTCCCTTTTCCTCCGTCGATGACGTGTGCTCATCTACATCTAAATGATTCATGTTTTCGTTGTCCTGCCCATGATCCTCTTCCTTCGCTCGTCGATCGTTCTCGGATGGCAAATTCCGATTTTCCTCTAGAGCGAGCGATCTGATTGGGCACTCAGCGAGAACAAGACTCTTCAGATTTGGAAATAGATATCTAAAAAAAATATACAATGCCTACAATGAGATCTCTTAATATTTGAATATTAAGAGATTTCGAAACAAGGATAATATTAATTGTAGTTTGAATGTGGATAAAAATAGTTCTTATAGTATAATTTTATTTCGTACATTAATGGATCAATTTCTTTTCGTTGTAGCAAAAAATGATACATAGAAACTTACCCCAACTTGGAGATCTCGTTCCAAACTTCTACTGGATTGCCGGTGAAGTGCAACTTCTTCAGCGCCGGATTGACATTCTCCGGCTTCTGATAATCGAGGTCCACCGTTTTATACTCATTCAACGATAAGTGAAGCTCCTCGAGATTCCGTAGAAGTCGCACCAGTCCCTGCACCGTCGACCAGGACACCCTAGTGCCGTTCAGCACGAGATTCCTCAGATGATCATAGTTACCGTGCTTGACATCCAGTACCTCCGCGAGGCAGTTGAAACTAAGATTGACAAACTTAATTTTGGGCATGTGTTGCAGGATGCCGAACACCTCCGTCCACTGCGACAGCTTGTTCTGCGCCAGATCCAGTTCCTCGACGTTCTTGCACTTGCTACGTAGCTTTTCGGCATCGTTGCCCGCCGATTCGATGTCGCAGTCCTGGAGCACCAGCAGAGCAGGCACCGTATGTCGCGGCGACTTCTTGGGGATGAAGATGCTAACTGACAGAGCGGCTTTGGGTGAGCCGGACTCCGCCTCGTCATCCGTCAACGAGCAGTCCGTCGTCGAGCTGCCGTATTTCAGCTCCAGCGCTTCCAGCAACGACGGCATTTTTATAGCATTCTAGAAAAATTTTTGAAGCGAATATGCTTATTTTTTTATGTCCTACAATTAATTGATTTAAGAATACTTAAGACTTGTTGCAACAGAATAGCACTTCCAATTATTATGAGAACATGGTACATGATAAATATTAAATATATTATTGAAGTTGCTATTTAAAAAAAAAAAAATGACAAAACTGAGAGAGAGTAGAGGAAGTCTTAATCTGTCCGAAAATATAAATTCTATTCTCCCGAATCGAAATACAAATACGATTGAATACGCACGCTATCGGCTGAGTAACATAAAGCGATTCCGCGGGAACAGAAAAGGGGGAAGGAAAAAGGGAGAAGGAAAAACCTTCGAGCCGGTCATCCTCGAGACAAGTTAGAATCTGGTCTCACCATATCCGCTAAGGTCACGCCATTGTCTTTTTGCGCAGCGACTGAGAACCGGTTCTCCGGGTAGTCGACACAAAACATTCTTCGTGATTGTGCTTGACTCGCCCACGCGCCGACACGCGAAGACGGAATAAATCTAAATCTGTTTTGTCTATCGGTGTGCTGACTGAGAAAAATCATTCCCGATAAAAAAGGAAAAATTAACGAGGGAAAAAAAAAATTACTATCTTAAAGATGAAGCCTAGAGTGAAAGAACTCACAAATAGAGTATCCATCTGTTTTGGGATCCCTTTATTTTAAGATTAAAGATCGGACTCAGATAAAGACTTAGAAACATTAATTATAGACACTTTAGTTGTTTTTATAATAGCTCAATAATTTATATTTTATTTATATTTATTTTATTTATATTTATTTTATTTATATTTTATTTATATTTATTTTATTTATATTTTATTTATATTTTATTTAACTCTGAAATTAATTCTTTATTTTAATGATATTAAATTATTAAAATTGCCTTGTTCTCGAATTCTAATTTAAGTTTTGAGGCCATTAATTCGATTAATATGATACGGAAAAACTCTCAACGATTTTTCATGGTATCACGATTTCTCGAACGTATTAGCGATGTTTCGCTATGCAACGGCAATAGTAATCATTCACAGACGAGTTTTTAAATCTATTATACACGGCACGATTATTAATACGTAGCCCTGAATTACCACATCTTCAATCAGCGAATAAATGTCTTTCTACACTTATACGGCCCACTCGGTCATACGACGCGTCTTCACTATGCATGACGACCGCGATTCAACCACCTTCCACGTGTCGCGTAACACGATACGTACCTGACTTTAATGCCCACAATTGCATTATTTATTAGACCGAAGAGAGTGAGATTGTTGCATTTGTATTCGCGAAAGTGTAGCGTCCGGCACAGTTTCGGCGTATCGAGACATCTTGAATTGTCCTGAGTTTGACAGGAGGAAGAAGAACACTCCTCATTACATGATCTAGTATCTTACTCGCATCCTGCAAAATTATAAGACCGATAAAATTCATACGAAACAAAATTTGCATGCATCAGGAACTTTGAGGATTCTTCGAGTCCGTTCGCAAAGGAGGAAGACCGCGTTACGTCGATCGGACGACATGTAACATATAAAAGATTCGCTTTTGTCGAGCGCACATCAAATTACACTTGCGTTTACGTAAGAAGATCATTACGATTACGTCGCGTCGCACATCTCGGAGCGTTTCATCAATTTACCGTTATTTTACGCCTGTGCATTCTGTAAAATTGTTATGGAGAATTCTCGCATAATCGCGATGCAAATTTCGCGCTCTATAAATATTCATCCTGATAGACAAATAATGATACATGTGATGAGACGAATAAATTATTTTTCTCTTTTTTTTTTTTAATTCAATTTTTCTAAAAGATTCTATCCGCTCTTGAGCTCGCGCAATTAAATTTTATTCTTTGAGGAAAAGAAAGTATGAAATCTCTCGCATACATTTAACAAGAAAAGGAAAAATTGAAAGAAGAACATGGACATCCTTCAGAGAAAATAAGTATCTCGCTTTATGTATTTTTAAAAATAAAACAAAAATTAAAGAAAACACTTAAATGACTCGGAAATTCGGATACGTTTGTTTGCGGAGAAAATCGGCAAGATGTGCGAAACCACATCGCATATCAGATCGCAAAGGGTTAATTCGGGATGCTCTGGTTTTCATCAAGCTCCAGTGACGTCGTCGAACAGGACCGGTTTAGAGGAATAAGTGTTATAAATCGCGATCTCTAAGAGCGCTCGACTCTCCTACGTAATAGCGGCGATATCGGTTCAACGGCCATGCGAAATTAACTTTCTCCGCTCTACGAGCGAGCAAAGCGGGAGGCCTAAGCCACAAAACCATGCGCTGCATCGCGCGTCACGTTAAAATCGGAGACGCGTGTTTGTTGTTGCTCCATCCCAACGCGGTAGAGTCCCGGGAAAGTCCGGGCACGGTCAGTGGACACGTTTTCTGTATCTAGGAATTGCGTTCTAGATTTTCATCTTCTTTCGCGAGACGAATTTCTCGCGCAGATAATTTTTTTTTTTTTATACGAATGCGATTTTTGATGGATTTTTTCAATGATGGAAAAAAAAGCACACACGGTAGTTAGAAAATTATTCTAGGAAAAATACGAGTAACATCCTTTTTTTACGAATGAATGTTAGTACTTTAGCTAAATGAAAGGAAGAGTTTTTGCGGAGAACCGCGTATATTATTATTTTCACGTATGAATTTATATGATAATAATTACGTGTTTCTTAAGCGTAGACGTAATTTCGGTTTCAAACTCACTTGCGAAATCACACGATTTACTATTTAGACATACAATACGTCCGTGGCTGACAATAAAATAGAGAAAAGCAAGAGTGAGAATGCCGTGGATTTAGAAACAACTTTTTACGAATTACGGAAACCGTAAATGGAATACAATTGCAAGAGATTCACTCTCTACGTAATTTCACGCTGGTTGCAGATGTGTGTTTCGATTTATATGATAAAAAAATATTTATATTTCATATTACGATCTCTGAAAGCGAAGCCCGAGCATATCGATGAGGTTCGAAGCGAAATTCCATGCTTCGTGAGAGATCCAAAAATATACGTTTTAAATTTTAATTAATCTCGATCATATATCATCACATTTAAAGGGCAACAGAATATAAATAGAAAATAAGTATATTTTGCACATAATAAAAATTATTTATTTTATATTATCTCCTATAAAAAAAGTAACTCTAAATTCATTTATCAGCATCATAAAAGAGTAGGCGGATTTCTCAATTTTGGCTTCCTCATAGAGGATGAAAATTTGCGAAAGTTACAGCGTGTATAGACATTTTCCAAAAAATTCAAAATTTTATAAAAAGTGAACCCTTTCACCGATTTTTATCAAATTCAGTGCCAATCATCTTTTAATGATACTCTCTCCATTTTGCTCAATATCTCAACAATTACAGAAGTTAAAGTTTTGTACAATATGCATACAAATATTTTTAAAAGAATATAATTTTTCGACATTTTAGAAGATTCTAAACACATTGGCATAGAAAAAATATGACAAAGAGACAGCGAGCATATAGCACGGGTACTCGCAGCTGACAATCAGCTGACTCGCGAGGCTCGAACGGCATCAAAGCGAGCCTTGCATCTCGTTCTCCCGCGCAGCCGGCTACGCGTAGCGTAACGCTAAATATACGACAGTGATGATGATTACGAAATGTCAGATAGAATTGGCGACGTAGTGGGTCACTCATGTTGCCGTTTATACAACGTTCGTACGCCGGAAAAGAGACGTGGCTGACCTTATTTCTCATTAAAAAAATCCGGCCTTATCGTCTTCAAAAATCTTACTATTTAAAGCAAATTTATTCTCAAATGATCACTTGACAATTGCAAGTGATGCGTTGAAAGCGCTATTTTTTTTATGGATAACGTATATAAATCTCGATTTCTTATCGTTTATTATTTTTTATCGTTATGATATCTGCAACATTTTTAATTTATATATTTTACAGAATATTTATTTTAGCTTCGTCGTTTCTATTATTGTAAACCTGTCTAGTGTAGGATTTTTAATTTCTGATTTATCTTTCAATTTCTTTTACGCTTCTACAGACCAGAAATTTCAAGGTCGGGACACAAGCGCCAACAAGACACGATAAATTCAAGTGCGCATTTAACGATGAGTCCGGGTGAACGATAAGTCTTCGAAATTTAAAAATGGGATCGAGGTTAAATCGCAAAGGAGGACATCGGTGGATGCGTATTTTATGCGTATTTTATACGTTGTCGTAAATTTTATATTTTGATCCATTAAAAAGGAACTTAAAAAGAATAAATGTTGCGTGCCGCCTCTCTCTCTCTCTCTCCTTTTATCTCTCGTGTCAGCGTCGCGGAAATAAAGTAGGAAACGATGGATTAGGCAAGATTGGAGCTTTGCTTACGTAGCGCACAATGCCTTTCACCGATCGCAAAAAAGCGAGGGAGAAAACTAAAAGCACCGATCGCGCATCGGAGCGAAACGACGAACGTCTCTCGCTTTTCCGTCTCACGTGTAAAACCTGATGAAGTAACGTCGACGAAAGTTTGCGTCGCTCCTCCGCTGCGCAAATGCAGCCGTGTCGACGGAATATTACTCACTTTGCTCAAGGTTGCTCGCGGACAGCACACAATGCCTATACATCTTTGTTGCATAGATCGCTATCGTTCGGTCAGCAATTTTATTGGCGGAATACCTTTCACGATATATATTTATAATTCGTGTAAAACTATATTAAATGAGCGTCCGGTTCATAAAAACGGCTTAAAACTGACGGCGAAACAGTTTACAAAATTTCGAATTAAGATAACATTCAGAGATAATTTTTGATATATATTTGATATATCATATGTTAATTTTTGATAATAATTTTTGAATATAAAAAAAAAAAATATAAAAATTAAAATAAAAAAATAAAACGTCAAAAATTTATTAGAATAATCAATTATTATATATAAGAAAAATTTGTAAATCGATTAAAATAT
>JBCJKF010652403.1:0-12809 GCA_039654545.1 Plocamopherus ceylonicus | reverse complement strand
CTAAAAAGCGTGCATGAATGCGATGTTGCAGGAATCCAGTGTCGTCAATAGTGAATAGTAACAAATCGGTAACCGGGCTGCAGCGTGCAGTAAGACGTAGCGTGCAGGAATCCGGCGTGCAGGAATCCGGCGAGTACTGTACAAGGATTTTTTTTTAGATATTCGAATCACATTATAATGATGTTTCCTACTATTTCTATTATTTGTTATAGCAATATAAGTGATGATGACTGCTGTATTCATTCCTGTGTCATCATTAGTTGTCTTATCATGCTTGAGTTGATTTATTTGTATATTAATGGCCTAATTTAAATTATATATATATATATATTTAAATTTTGTTAAACAATACATGAAGAAATGCATATTGTGCTATTTCAAATTATGAATAAATAAAAGATGAATTGATAGCAAACAAGTCTGTAGTGTTTTCTTATGTTTTTTCCATTGGATTAAAGTGAATTGTGAAGAGTGGCTGATGAAACATATATGGCATGGTACATAAAATCTTATATTCTGCAGTGAGCCCTTTTACTTTTATAATAAACTAAAGATATTAGTTCAGATAAGCTCAAGGAATGCATTCTAATGAATGTGCATTGATGCAAGTTTGAATTATTACATTAATATTGTACAAACAATTAGATCTAAACAATTTCAATGGGCCCCAAAGAGAAAAGTTACTAAAACTAAAATACAGACGGAAAGAATAATTATTAATACTAAGACAGAGGAAAATAAGAAGAAAGAAAAAAATTGTGGATCCAGCGGCAATTGAACCTAGTGAAATGGCCTGAATGCCACAAGATGCCTATTGGCATGGTGGTAAGAATGCAATGTCAATGCCAAGAAAACATGTACAGTGGAGTCCGCCTAAGATAAACTGCTTGGGGACTGATCCAGTACTTAAGCGAGGTTGATCTTAACCATTTCAATGAAAGTTAAAGCTAAACATCACAATAACACACACACACACACACACACCTTTAACGTAGCCTTCAGCCAGGTTGTTGGCTTTGTGTCTTCAGTACAAAAATGTACAATAAAAATGTACAACTGCAACTACAATGTACAGTTAGGCCACGATCGCAGAGCATGAAGTGGACATCCACGTTACGGATGTATGTCAGTAGTATATTTTGTAGCTGTAAAGTTTATCTTAAGCGGACCACAGGTCAAGGGCATTTATACTAAGCGTACGTTCATTAGTAATGGCAAAGAGAGAAAAAAATCTGGTCTAATGAAAAAGTTATATCAACCGAGAATTAATCTTAAGAAGTGTTTATCTTAAACAGATTCCACTGTACGATGAATTGCAACCTGTTGACTTGCTCTTGGTCCTACCCTAAAGTGCAGTGGGCTTTCTGTGCAATATTTTGCACTCTCCTTTCACTATCGGTATTGACACATGTTTAACTTCTGTGAGAGTTCATTTGCTTTATGATGACATGATAAAATTATCAAAACTTTATACTTTTATTATATATGCTTTATCTGGTTTTCATGATAATGTGAAATAATGATCATTATTTTTTAACTTGAAAAATGTAAATATCTTATAAATTGTACAATACCAGTAGCAGTATATAAGGTAATATTTACGTGTGATGACAGAAACAATCTAAATCTATAACATTCAATTGTTCAAGGATGGAACATCAAAACGAAGCAGAACATTTTTTTTATATATCGATTCATTTGTTTATTTATCTCAGTGAGATCATAAAAAAGCTTACAAAATTTCAAAAAAATGATAAGCAGCAGTTAAAAACGTCCACAAGAAAGACTGATCTGTGATTAACAAACAAACAAACAA
The DNA here is from genome assembly GCA_039654545.1 of Plocamopherus ceylonicus. NCBI lineage: Eukaryota > Metazoa > Mollusca > Gastropoda > Nudibranchia > Polyceridae > Plocamopherus > Plocamopherus ceylonicus. The sequence goes on along the minus strand of JBCJKF010652403.1, from coordinate 10,993 downwards.
ATAGATGTAGGAGCCTACTTGATGGGTACACTATATATTACTATTACATGTACATGTACATAAAATTAATGCATGCCCTAAAACAAGACAAAGAATAATTAAATTTATATCATTATCATTTATTTAAAAGATGTATTAATAGTAAAGTCACGTGAGTCCCATCCAGACAAAGAGACAAGGACCAAGACAATAGTACTCTTAAGAAAAGGATGGATGTTAAACCTGTGTAGATCTATTCAATAAAAAAAACTGAAAAATTATTAAAACAAAAAAACAAAAACAAAAAACAACCAACCCAACAACTTCAAAATAAAGGGGGAAAAACCCATCAGAACAATGGTGATAAAAATATTAGTTGGGCAAGGGGCATACTATCCCCCGTCACATCAAGTAGTGTACAGGTACTAATAATAATCATCATCATGTCATGTATCATTTTCCCAATCCCTGTCCTACAGTGAGTAAAATGATGAGGAATGGCTTGAATGCCATGGTTTATTCCCCTTGTATATTTTTATTTTACATAATTATATATATTTGCTTAGATTTAGAAAATCTTCTTCAAGAATTGTATCGAACGCTACATTGATGGTATACTCACAAGTCACATTAATCAAGGCCTAGTTAAGACTATTTTATCAGGGGAAACAATACCAAGACAGCCTAGATTATAGACAGCCAAAAAGAACAGTACCATTCAATATTTTGAATCTTACCAAACCTTGTCAAAACAATAGTTAAGAAGATGTGTGAAAATTATGAAAGAGGATACATGTACATGTGTATAGAGAAATTGGATTTTCTCCACTTTGAACGACATAAAATGCATAATTTGTCTTTCAGACATGATAGACCTAACAATGGAGCACAAAGATGGGCCAACTTACATGTATTAAATCCAATAAATTATGTATATTGAATTAATAAATAAATAATCGATACACATATGTATATATACATGTATATCATCAACAGACAGGGCATCAAACCTTTTGAAGTCTATACAATACATGTATATATGGAAAGGAAGGATTCAAAGGTTTAATTCGCCCACCACTGCTATACTGGTAAGTTCATATACATGTACAATGTTTACCGGTAATATGAATTAAAATATACCGGAATATATTACTTTATTTTGAAACATGGATGTTTGAAATGTTTGTAAAAAATGTAAATAAAAGTCCTCTTTACATTAATAGACGAATAAGAAAAAATAATTCACTAATTGTAGGATGCACCATCAAAGACAGAAGGCTAAAGCCGAAATTGAGCTTAGTGAATAAGATCATCTACATGCAGTCTTTTTTAAATGTATAAAAAACACAAAAAAATACATGGAATAGTCCTACATGTACATGTATTAGGTGAGACGCTCTTCAAAAACTGCATCAGTCACAGAATTTATGATCATGATACATATTTACAAATAAATTCATGTGTATAACAAGCACCCTGTAGATAGAACAAAGAGAAACAGCACAGCGAGTTAACACTGGAAAAGTTATACATGTAATGCTTACTTCCATCAACCAATATACATGTACTTAGGAATATGACATAACATAGATACATGCATACACAACAACAAACAAGATAAATACATGTAAACAGGTTGTTTTAAATACTATTGACTGATGAATTTAACGAGTCGAAACATAACTGGCTTAAGGCAATAGCTTTTTGAGCATTGTAAGAAATTTATTTAAGATTTGTGTGACACCAGTTATGTGAATATGTGTTCATCCTGTCGTTATATGTATGCACCTCTATGTGAACACAACCATTTCCATATATAATAAAGGCTCCAAATGCCCTAGAAGTACATGCCACGTCTTTTGTAGCATCTGCACACTAACAAACTAACAGGGTCCACAGATTCTTGTATCTTTACTCTAAGATTTTTAAAATCTCTTACAGGGTTTGAAATACCCAATACCTCATGTCAATTGAAGCCCATCCCCCCACCACCCCCCTCCCAAAAGATGCCAAGTGAGATAACGTCAATCCATTTCTTTAGTAATTACCTCACTGCAAATACATAGAGTAGCTTTTACTGCCGACGTTATAGCGGATAAACTAATGACATACACTAAAAAAAAATCTTCGAAAAATTTCCTTACTCATGCATAGGACCTATAATATGTAGTTAGAGTAGGTTTTGAGTTGTTCAAGTTTTTTATCGGTCAACAGAAAAAAACAACAAAAAACACACACCCAAAAAAAACCTGATGTATATTTTTACAATTTTACAACAAAATCGCAGAGCATAATTTATAATGTGAAGGAAAAAACTGAATGACTTTTAGACAAATAAATAAAAAAGTAATACAAGTACTATTGAAACAAAAAAAATAATATCAAACATAATTTTTTTTAATGCTATAGAACTTTGCTGAAAACTGTCAGAAACGACTTACAGAGATCCAATATAAACTTTGAATGTTATCAAGAGTCAATAATCCCTTCTTTAAAAAAATTGGTGTTCATTATGGGCTCCCCGCCCGGAATTTTTGCGCGTCAGTGTAGATCTACTCAGTCACTTGAAAATTACAAAAACATTTTTCAGAAAACATTATACACCAGGGTAGGGACATGACCCTTGTTCATTAAAAAACAAAACGCATGCTTCTGTCAAATCAAAATCAGATCTTTGGGATGAAAGTGACCTGTCATTTTTGCAAACTTGACTTTTAGCTAAAAATAACCCAACGGCTTCGGTGGAGGTAACTCTTAAAAAATACAATATATTTTTTTAAGTCATTTGAGGACACAATTTTGAATAAAAAGGGAAAGAAAATGAATGGAAATATATTAATTAATTACATTGAAACACAAATAAATCAAAAATGCTGATATTGAACAAAGATAAAATAAATTACCGGTAAGACGAATATACAAAATCCGGAAACCATACGGACGAAACAGCGCTGACAATTTTTATAGCACATACATTGATTAGCTCTAGGCCAAGGGTTGCCAGTTTGGCTTTTTCAATGCCAAATTCAAGAAATTTGGGCAATTACAATCTCTCTTGGCTTCCAAATGCCTATTTCGATTTGGAGAATTGAGGATTTTTTGGCTCTTTGATCTGTGAATCATAATCTTGTAAATGTTTCTAGCAAGTTAGAGAAGAAGACTGTAAATAATTTGATTTTTTGGAGCAAGGACCAAGCTAGAGTAGATAAGCCAAGGACTGTGCTATACGGGTGTGATTGGAATCTACGTACACATGACATACATATTGGCCTAAGGGATCTTTTGGAAAAGGAATGTGTCATTTTGTTAAGCAGTATCCGATACATTATTTTTATTCATTTATTTATTATATTTTTACTGCTACATTCAATTTTATGTGAACCATGGTGTAAAGAGACTGGGGCGTAGTGGCTCTGCGGACAGAGCGCTGGGCTTCAGACCGAGAGGTCACGGGTTCAAACCACCATAGAGATATGCGTTTTTTCCTTAAGCAATGAGAACATTTATCCGTCGCTTCACTCGACCCAGGTGAAAATGGGTATAGCTTCGGTTGGGAAAGTATTCCACAATAGACTAGCATCCTATTCAGAAAGTGATAGATCTAATCTGTCACTGTCCGCTTCATGCTACAGAAACTGGGATACGCTCCAGCCCTATAAGCCGAAAAGCTTGAAAGGACTACTACATGGCGTAAAGAGACGAAACGGTGCGGCAATTGTGCATGTGGGATAGAAGTGAAGGGGTTCTATTTAGTTTAGTTATTTGGCCCCTAAATTTGGCACCCGAAAAATAATTGGGATCAATTTGGCTCTTTGACTAAAATACATCTGGCAACCCTGTTAAGGCCTATACCAACTACAAAGTACCAACCAAACACATTTCAGTGACGAGGTCCGATGGCAGTGGTAACCTAGAGCATATAATTTACCAATGCTTCATTCTATCCAAAGCTCTTTCCCCTTTTCCTCTGTTCGTAGAATGGGCAAATCAACTTGTGTTGGAAAAAAATTGACCGAGAAATACTGAAGAAGACCTATGTGTGAAAAAGACATAATTTTACTTTTTCTGAAATTTCCATTTCATTATGGGATAAAAAAAAAACAGCATTTGTTTAACTTTGAGGGTGTTGGTAAAGGCAAAGAAAGCCAATTCAATGTGTGCATAAATTTGTTACTAATAGTCAAAGAACAAAGATATGTACAGTCTATCATGCATTGCTCATCATCACATTGCTCTTCCTCACGGATCCCTCGTACCGATCCAATGTCCCAACCAAGGGATTTCTTTTCTTGGTTTCACGTATTCCTTGTTTCTCAGATTCCTCGTCCCAATCCCTCTGACCCAGCAAGGAGGAGGAATAGAAGTTGGACTGAATAAGTTATTGTAAGTGGCAAAAAATCTTGAACCCTCCCAGAAGACTTGAAAATCGGAGAAAGTTGATGAATGTCACTCAGGAATTGCAAAGGCACAACATAACAATAATGATAATCATGATTACTATGTAAAAGATCTTATACAAAACATTATACATGTATCTTAGAACTAGAGTAATACACTGTAGCAATAATATCAATTACATGTATCTCAGGGAATATTAAATACAATACATTCTTTTTAAAATTTACATTTATAATTTAAAGGAGAACACAAATATATGTTATAAACAAAAATATATTGATTCCCTGAGAAGGCTTTTATGACTGTGGAAGATGTGTCATTGCAATTGCAAATTATATTTATATTGACTTCCCTTACGATGGGTTTATGAATAAAATACATAATATAATACCATTACATGTATATAAATGTATACTTCTTCTGACCTTTAAATTCAAATAATATAGCCTACAAAAACAAAACAAAACATTTTTTTTTTTTTACTTTGTTAATTTACACACACAATTCAATATTTAGGACACTAAGATTTGAGTTGGGTCTACTTCAATTAATTTATGCAAACAGTCAAATACTGTGTTCAAACATAAATCTTATGAGAGAGAGAAAGGAGAGAGAGAGGGGGGGGGGGAGAGGGAGAGAGAGGGAGAGAGAGAGAAGGGGGAGGGGGGAGGAAGGAGAGACAAGGACAGAGAGACAGAAATTCAAATAGTAGATAGACAGACAAACAGTATGGAGTCGAAGACAAGATGGAAGCATAAAAAAAAGCATTTTGGTAAATTTCTTTGCATATATGTATATCAAATCTCCGAACAGAAATTCTGTACCCCTAATTCGTATGGAGAAAAACAACAAAGAGACAGAGATGTCTTAATATGTACACTATAACAAAAAAATTATAAAGAAAAAGGAGCAAAGCGATAGTGATGTTCATATGTGAATGGGACTGGACTGAAAGTAGAGAGAATAAAAGAAAACAATGATTAGTTTAATGCAAATTATATAAATCTACAAAAAAAAAAGATAAATAGGAGACTCTTATAATATGCTAATTGGCTTAAGCCTACATTTCGATATTGCCAAACCCAGCCCTTTTTTCTCTGCTCTTAACTCCACTTGCTCTCTGCTGGAAGGACAAATAGGCATGAACCAAATTCAATTTTGTTAAAAAACAAATAATGACTGCAATGCAGGTTTGTCTATAGTTTATGATAAACAGAATATTGGACTTGGTCATCTAAGGAGGAGGAATCTTGAAGTTGAAGGCCGCTGTTGTTCATTGATGCATTGCTTCCTTCAACAAGTACACTGTTAGGGGGAGGGAGAGTATTAACAGGGGGAAGACTGTTATTGCTGTTGAAAGAATTTGAGTGCGGTAGATCCATTCTCAGAGGGGGCAAAACGTGTAGGGCAGGAGGAGCAGGCAGGAAGCTGGTAGGGGGTCCCTCTGGAGAAATGCCGTCCCTGCCCAGGTAGTTGAGCATTTCTCCACCGCGGGCCACTGGCTCCAAGCCAGGGGTGGTCATTGGCGTACAAATATTTGAATTGTAACTGCTGGAATGTGTTGGGAGCAAAGGAGATGCAGTATTGAGAGACTGCATGTCAAGAGTATTAGACATATTGTGTAAAGAAGTGTGGTGGCTGTGATCCATGTTGCTTTGGTAAGACTGAACCTGAAGCTGGTCTGAGGTGAAAGATGACAGAGATGGTGCCTCCATTTGGGAGGCCATTTGTGAGAAGTCTTGTTGCTGACTTGTCCATGTTGCTTGTGGGAGAGGCTTCATACCATCATCACAGACTTTGGCTTCTGAATGTTGATTCAAGATATGGGATGTTAAAAGAGCATTGTCTTGAAATGTTTGTGGGCAATGAGGACAACTAAATGATGATTGATTTTGATTTGCATGTTTGGCCTTGATGTGAATCTGTAATGAGTTCTTGTAGTTGAAGGACTGAGAACAAAAGGAGCAAGAGTATTGTCGTGTATCAGAGTGTGTTCGCATATGCATGGCCAAATTTGACCGCAGTGCACAGCGCTTTCCACAAACTTCACACACAAAATGACGCTCTAAAGTATGAGTTAGAAGGTGTTTCCTCAGCTCTCCATTGCTCCTGAACCTTTTAACACATTTGTTACATTCGTATGGCCTCTCTCCTGTGTGTGTGAGGAGATGTTTGTCTAGTGTGGACTTATATTTGAACCTCAGAGAACACTGATCACAGGCAAACATTTTATCTTCATCTTTCATTGAGTGGACAGTCATGTGATCTTTGAGTTTTACAACAACAACACCACACTCAGGACACTGGGCTTTCTTGCGCTTTCTGTGATAAAGCAAATGACTTTGATAATCAGCTTCCGTGGCAAACAGTCTGAAGCACAAAGAGCACTTAAGGACCTCATTTGGATGAACGGTGCGGTAGTGACAGTTACGACTGGTTTTATTGGGGAAGTGTTCTCCACAAAGTGCACAAGTAATGTCATGAGTAAGCCGGTGCTTGGCTAACTCAGCTCTGGAAGCAAATCTCACATTGCAAAGTTTACAAAGAATGCGTTCAGCTGACTTGTGACTTTCCAAGTGATAATGCAAGGAAGAAAGGGAGCAAAACCGCTGGTCCTTGCAAACGCAACACTTGTATGGGAATTCCCCCGTGTGATTCATCGTGTGTGTCTTCAAACTGTCCAGCGATGAAACTACAAGTCCACAAACATCACATTTCATTTTAAACTTCTTTTTCAGTATTTTTTCTGAATTATCATTGTCATTAGCATCATCCTCAGGCAGATGGCCCTTCTGGGGTTTGTGAGTCTGCATGTGAACCATCAAAAATCCCTCAAAAGGCTCAATCTTTCCACATATCTTGCAGGTATAGGAGGAGCCCTTCTCTCTCCTGTGGTTAAAGAAGTCTAATTTTGTTTCAAATGTCACTCCACAGTAGGTACACTTTACATCTTTTTCTAAAAGCAACTTCCTTTTCCTATTTCGAGGTTTACTTTTCTTTGGTACAGGTTTCTGGTCAATGCTTTCATCTGTAAAATTGTCTTCCTCCTTAAAAGAGTCGAGTGTTTCATTATCAGATGAAGGAGCAGAAGTAAGTTCATCCCTGTGATCATCCTCTTGTAAAGTAACATCAACTTGATCTTGACCCTCCTGAGTAATACAACTAGCACTACATTCTTTCTCATGTGTATTAGTCATTGCCATTGCCTTTCCTAATTCAGACCTTTTTCTTCCTTTTTCATGAGAAGTCTTGATCATAGAATTTTTCTCTATCTGTTTGCTCTTTTTTTCAGTACTTTCCTTTTTCTTCAAATGTATTGTATTTGAAGTTGAGAATGTTTCAGTTTCTTTTTGTTTTCTTAATGCATGAGTCATCTTTGACTTTTCACTATCAAATTTTAATCTGCTAGTGCTTCGACGTTGATGAATTTTAAAACCATCCAGAGCAGAGAATTTATCAGGAATGATGCCTGAACCTGCATCTTTTTTATTTATTTGTTTAAGAGTAGCAGGTAAAGCTGTTTTCCGTTCCCTATTCCTTAATCTCCTCTCACAATGAGCTGCTGAATTTACAAATTGTTCTCGAGGATTATTGATGATGCCTGTAAAGTCCTTCCCATAGTTCGAACAATTGGATTCTTCATCACTATCAGCTTCATTCTTATGAAGACTTTTAAGGTCTGGATGTGATGACTTCAAAGCTGTGTTGTTTCCTTCGTGTTCGCTTTCATAATCATCATATTTCTTCTCAGAGTGTATAATTGAATCATTAGTAGAGTTATTGTCCAAATAATTTTTACTTCCCGATTTGTTATGCCTTAGAGTATTCAAATAATCCTCCTGATTTGTAAAGGACAACTCAGATTTGTTAGGTAAGACATCTTTTTGTGATTGTGAGCATGACACTGATACATCCTCAGCACCATTTTGTTTGTCAGAAACACATGTTTCATAATTGGAATTAGGATTATCAAAATTCACCTCAAGCCTTATCTTTTCTGAAAATTTTAACTGAACTGGATCACACTCATCTATTGTAAAGACAAGAAATCCACTGCATCTGTCAGCATTGAAAAGATGGTTTTTTGCTACACTACAGTAGTTGGGTATTTTCATTTTCAAAGGCCTGAATCAAAATTATTTTAAAATTGCACTCAAAGGTCCACATAACATCATACTAAAATAGCTTTCATGTTACATTTCTGTGTATCCTGTGATGTCTTCTTCTGGGAAAGAATCCTAGGAAAGAATCTCACAACAACTAATTTCTCAATTGAAATCCTTACACACGATTCTAAAGAGCAATGCACAAAGGAAACCTTGTTTTCAGGTTGTTGAACTCAGCGCAGAAAAAAACAAGAATTCAGAGGGCTTGAACTAACATGACCTGATGACAAAGAAAAAAGTAAAACTGCATGAAAATGATGCATTATTATAAAAACCATGTATATATATAATATATACTGTATGTATATTTATAGCTTATTTTTTTGCAGATAATTTGGTTAAAAAATTCGAAGTGTCTATTCGGACCTGGACTAGGCTAGCCTCTAGGCTAGGCCTGATCGGACCCTCGACATTTTTAGAATTTGACGTGATAAAGCAATGACCACTACAAGCTAAATCGTCATTCAAACACATCCAACCTCAAACATATCACATACAAGTGTATAATATTAAAGAGACGTGAAAAGGCTATCAAAAGACCAGATGACAAGATAATATTCTGATGATTATTTTCAGATTAAAAATTGAATGGGAGATCTGAGGTTGGGATCAAGATGGTGGACGGAATTTTTGACCACTTCGTTTTTCACTTAAAAGCTAATCGGTGAACAAAATTGAACCCCCTGCTACGCTTCAACTTGAACAAATTGTATATTATATATATATCATCTACATTACAGACAATGAATCAGAGAATCTGCGTCACATTCGCAAGAAAATCAATCTGCTTTTTAAAGCTTAATTTCCAAGTGAAATTAGCCCTTAAGTGTATTTTCAATTTCTCAAATTCAATAATCAAAATAATGGCGACTGCCGAAGTTAAGAAGAGCCTTGTCCGTTATGCGTCATAGGCGATCAAAATTGAACACCCTGCTACTGGCACACTTTCAATTTTAAGATATTACACACAAAATTAAGTAAATAAAAAAAAGAAAAATTGTCCATAGATCTGGAAATCGACCCGAGTACCAAGATAATCCAGTATATTCGGACCCGTGTCCAAATATAATCTGAATCCTGTCTATTTGGACACGGATCCCAATAAACACAGCCTACAAATTTTAAGGGTAACAAGACCTAAATATATATAATATGAATTCTTTAATGAATAAATTTCTTTCCATAGAGTAAAGTTTTATCAAGAAATACTGTGGCAAGTTTCCACATTCAAATTTTCTTTTCCAGCTCATTTTTAAATAAAGGGCCTTCCTGGGTACATAAAGGAAGGCACAATTCACTCCCAGGTGCTATTTGTAAACGATCTATACCCTAAAATGATCTATGGAGATGAACCCATCAATGATCTAGATTTAGTCCTAGAAGTCAATCCTGCAGCTGCGTTTGTTGTACTTAGTAAACAGGCTCATCGCTGTTCAAAAATGGTTCAAAGCGTCTGAAATGCATTGTCGAAGAGTGATACATAAAGTTTGTGAATAGCACTAAAGAGCTAAATATACATCACAAACCTTTGCAAATTCACTTTGCATTTTAAAAAATTGGGATAAACCCACTATAGTACCGAAGTACAGTTCCATCAATACGATTACTGGGAGAGCTACTAACGATGACACACCACTTGCTGGTCACCGGCAAAGTCAAGCGTGTGTGGGACCAAAGGAAAGTAAGAGTGAGCTCCAGGCGCACTAGTGATAGAGGAGAAAGGGGTTGTGGTGGCAGCGTGACCAATGATAGTGTCTTATATTTACTCCCGCCTTAGCACCAATGAGCCGTAGTGAGCGATTTAGGGAGGGGTAAAATGACTTGTAGCTACCGGGGGGGGGGGGGAAAAGCCATCTGTACTCATCCGGGATAGTATACACACAGAGAGTTGCCAACTGTCAACTGTACAACGTTAGATGGGCAAACCCTCCCCCCCCTCCTGCCTCCAACATCATTTTATGGGGGCAACCCCCACCCCCTGAACCTCCATGACCTTCTTTTGTTGTTTTTTTGTCTTGTTTTTTTTACAAAACCGAACCCGTACCAAATCAACTTTGATTTTCTGTGTATGTGTATCAATACATCAAAAGACTGATACTGGCGTGTGATCGACAGGGACAAGAGAGCACATGATGCAATTTTCTAGTTTCGTTGGAAGCTAGTTCAGAAGCTTTCCTCTGTCGTAGCTGTAACCTGGTGTTCACTTCTATTAGTAGACAGTTCCACTCCTGGATAGTACCACGAGTGAAGAGTTTAAGTAAAGAAATACCTAAAGCACTTGCTGTGATTAGTGTTACTAGTAATAATATTAGCACAATGAAATAGATCTGACACATAAGATCTAGACAATTTCAATGAGCCCTATAGAAAATTTATGGGGCTCATTGAAATTGTCTAGATCTAATGTGTCAGATCTATTTAATTGTGCTATAATCAAGCCCCTTGCCTCA
>JBCJKF010652181.1:0-12809 GCA_039654545.1 Plocamopherus ceylonicus | reverse complement strand
AAAAAGACAACAAAACAAAATCTAACAAATTATACACATGCGCGCACACAAACACAAACACAAACACACACACACACTCACACACACACCCCAATATAAGGTGTATCTTATGATATGATGATAAGGCCCTTCCCGTTGTCTTCGCCATGGCACTTTCACAGTCAATCAATAATCGGCAGAGCTAGGTGTGGCTTTTCGCTTTGATTCCTGCTGGCGACAAATGTTTTTTCCTTAAGCAAGAAAATTTACTCCAATTGCTTCACCCTACCCAGGTGTCAAGGGGGTACCTGGCAATAGGCTGGTAAATTTTGCGCTTAACAGGCTGCACTTTACTGTATGCTCCCCCAGGGGCATGCTTGCTGGGGGAATGAATGTATTGTAAAGCGCTTTGAGGCTTCGCGGAAAGTGCTATATAAATGCAATATTTAATTTTTGGTGTGAAACTGGACATGAATCGACTAAGGTGAGATTTACATCCAGCAATTGTAATGGCCAGCCCCTCGTCCTTCATGCAAGTTACAACATCGTTGTCATCGTCTTCATGTTGAAATGCTGTTAAGGGCCAGGTACTCATTATTCACCTAAAGGAGGTGAGAAAATGTGTGTAACAAGCCTTTTCCAGGGACTCAACTTCACACTGCCCTCCCCCTGTGGGATTTGAACCCAAGACCTCACCCAACCGACACTAAGCGAACTGTCGACCACTGGACTACAAGGCCACACATAAGTGCATGAATTATTGTACATCAATTCTAGAAAGACATATTGTTGTTTGTTTTATGTTATCATGCCTCTGCTTTTTATATTGGAATTTGATGTGAATGTTTTTTTATTATTATCATTTGCTTTTATTATACTTGAAGGGCAATTGAAATGTTTTTCATTGCAGGCATCAGGGATATTGCAGTGTCGGGCAGTGACATTTACATTTTCACAGAGAATTCCTCTATCATCAAGTTGACCCTCCTACCCATCTATCAAGCCTTTCAACTGCTGTCAACTCGGGCCAAATGGGAACTTATGGCTGATCTTCTCTTGTCTTGTGACCAAATTAATGTTAGGCCTGCTATTATGAAGCGAGTTAAAAAAGATCTTTTAGACAGTTTATTTTCAGGTGAGCAAAAGCTATTATATGTCTCATGACCTCGATTGATACGTGATATTGTATTAGATAGGAAGAGGGGGGTGGGGAGGGGGAGGGGGAGAAAGAGAGAGAAATGATGATGATGATGATGATGTGCTGTATATGAATAATACCAAATGGAATTGAATTGATTACATTTCATATGATTGACGGTACAAAAGAGGAAATTTTGTCTTCTCTTGTTGGCTTTTAGAGAAATAAGGCTCTTACTTCTTTTGATGGAATAATATTGTAACATTGTAATTTATGGTGTTGTATTCTCTAAAGTGTCGACTATTTTCTCATTGCCTAGTTTAGCATATAAATCTTCCAAATGCACATTTTGAAATCAAGCGATCTTTTGCCAAGTTAATGATGTTATTAATTCTCCTTTTACCTGTTTCTCTTCTTTCTCATGCCTCTAACCAAAAGGCAGTTCCCTTGATGTTATCCTTATATTGCTGTATAGAACATATTTATAATATCTTTGTAAAATGTTATTCAAAATGTGTCTTTGTTGGTGTCTTGGGTAAAGATGAACTGTTATAGTCTGTATTAACCCTTTGACTACTTAAGGATGGGTGCTGCACCTAGGACCAAAAATCCATACTTTCCAACAAATAATGCTGATATTTCATACACATAACAAGTATCATTTGTGAAACAGTTAATACAATTTTGTCTTCGATTGGCTTTCGGTTGCTATGGTAACGGCCGCCATATTTGATTTCCAACACATTTTTCAAAACGCTTTAAGTCAAAATATTACCAACCAAATGCAGCCATCTTTCACATAAATGAAGTATGTCACACCCTATTGAATGTGTTTGAGCGTTTTTGTGATAACTTATATTTTTCGAGAAAAAACATATTGAAAAAAATCAAATCACGAAAAAGATTTAAAGATCAATTTTCGTCACTCAATCAACAATAACTTTGCTTCCTTTCCGAAAATCCCCAAAAGCCTGAAACAAAAGTTAGACACTGTTATTGGGAGATTCCATGCCAAATTTTGGCAAAATCCAACGGTAACTTTTTGACTTGTGGCGAAAAAAGTGATAAAAGATAATGTTTCGAGGAAAAAAGCTTTTTTTTTTTTTTTAAAGTTTGTCTGTTTTAGACTTCGGTATGTACTTTTACTGGCCATAAAATCATATTTATAGAAGTTTGTTTTGAATTTAACCTTTGCAGGCTGATTCTAGAAGGGTCAAAGGATATAAAAATGATGAAAATTTTGGCCGACACTTCGAAATCTACCTAAGTCGATATGTCGGCTTGAGCATGATTTGACTCTTTGACTACAATTTGTTCATATATTGGAATGAGCACGACTATGCTCATCCCAATATATGGATAGATGGTAGTGAAAGGGTTAAATTGTGCTCATGCCGACATGTATGGTTGTGTTCATCCCTATTTGAAATCAAAGATTTAATACCACTTTAGTTGTCAATGAATTCAGGATTGAATAGTAAGTTGTAAAGTTTGAAAAATTAGTACATTGTGTTAGAGAAGGCATTGTAATCACAGCATATTTTAACAAACAGTGAAAACAGTTGAAGCAAATTTCTTTTACTAAGATTTTGCTTGAAGCAAAGTCATCATATCCTTTCAGGTACTTTGATGTAAAATCCTAACTCATTTTTTGTTTTTCTTCCTTTTCCCCTTGAAAAAAATCAATGAAGGTCTGACTGAAAAAGGAGATTTAAGTATGATTGAAAAGATCCGTGCAACTATGGAAGACATCAGTGAAAGCTCTATTGAATCACTCTGCATGATAGATGACCTAATGGGGTCGCAAGAAATCCTTGGTTATACACAGTTACCATCTGGAATGATTGTGGTCAATGATGGCACTCAGTCACCTTACGGGGTCCTCTCTGAAAAACCAGAAATGGCAGCAAAGAATGAATTGAAAGAAAACTTAAATCTAGAATCCTCTGATTGGGATGAAGGTCATGCCATGTCTCCCATTTGTTTTACAGAGGTCAAACAAGGTCTTCAATATGATCAAACGCATGTTGATGTAACATGTGGAAATCAGGCATCAGCTGCATGTCATGAAGGGGAAACTACCCTTGTGAAATTAGAACAGAACTCGGCATCTCAGTTGACTGGATCAGAAGAACAAAAATGGAACTCAGAAACAGAACTTGCAACTGTGTCAAAGCCAAATGGTGTTAATGAAGACAAAAATGAAGATGCAGAAGAAAATACAGAAAGCAATATAGGTTATGAAAGAATTATATCATACTCACAATCTAATGCTAATGCTTTGGAAAAGAAAGCAAACAGAGAAAACCAACAGAATCCATGGGAAACAAAAGACCAGGAATCGAACTCAACTACTTCGTCAACAGAACCAGTCTTTGAAAATAATTTATGTGATGTTTCTGACAGCAAGAGTCAAATTAAAAGAGAAATGATTGAAAATAGAGGCAATAACAGAAATACTCAGGCACATATGTTCTTGGAACACTCCAAAGGTGTAAATGATGTAAGCAAAGATTCCAGCTCAACAGAATTTGATACTTGCTCTTTGAAGGAGGAAGCACAAATTACATCTGACCATCCTCGAGATGCACCTTGTAATATACAGCAGCCAAGTCTGTCGTTGAAGCATGACACACCCTCTTTTAACAGGGGTGCAAGAAGGGAAGGTTGGTATGAATGTTTTATGTTTATTTTAGCACTACAGTCTAACACGCATTTCTCATCCGTATGTACTCCTCGTCCCAGATCGAATGTCCCACCATCAAGAGCGATCTTTTCTTAGTTTCACTTATTCCTTGCTTCACTGATTACTCATCCTAAACTCTCTGTCCCAGCAAGGATGAGGAAAACGTGTTGAACTGTAGTTGGGATGTGGGTTAAAAAATGTTTATGTATATTTTAGCACAGCAGGGTGTTGAATGTTTATTTTAAATTATTAGCTTATTATAGTAAGCTAAATTGTTTGCTTCATCATATTGTTCCTTCTTGGCGGTGGCTGGGGGGTGGGGATAAAGGTTGTTGCAATATTTGCTTCATTTCTGAGTGTGTATCCTTTCCATAAAATGAAGCCATCTATCTGCAGTACCTCAACTTCCTCCTGGCTGATCGCCATGGTTCCCAAATATCGATGGGTGGATAGGTTCAATAAAAAAGATAATGATCAAAAACCTTTCATGCTAGAAATTAATGATGAAAATAGTTGCAAACACCAGTTAACATATCGGGTAATGCAAATCTATTCAAAAATAAAAATGGTTTTATGGACTTCAAAGCCTATTTTCTTTAAATCATCCCATGTGACTTTGACCAGCTTCTCCTGTGCTACCATTCATATGTATACATATATATTTTCATACATCTTGAAACAAAATTGACATTGGGATGAATAAAATATATTTGATTTTTGATTTGATTTCTTAAGAGGAATTTTAGTGTGGGAGTGGAAATTTATTGTTATAATTAGTCAAACCTGCCTGCCCAAACGACCACCTGTCTAATGACCACTTTTTGTCGATGCCCTGGATTTTTTTCTACATTTTACCTTTGTTCAAAACAACCACCTGCCCCACGCCATCGTGACCACACTTATTTTAATTGACAAAATGCACTCAAAATCTGCCCAAGACGGCCAGTCAAGAATACTGAATTTTTTTTTTACAAGCCACACATCATCATTTTGATCTTAGTAAAGCTTTGGTCATCACTGGGCCAAGTGCTAATGTAAGACATGTTAATATAACCAATCATCTAACATGATATTAGACCTTACATGTAATGTGATAAATACAATTTTAATGTTCAATAAGCCCACACTATATTTAATGATCAGACAAACCCCTCTCCTAGATCATCACCTGGCCAAGATGATCACTTTTGCTCATGATCTTTGGTGGTCATCTTGGGCAGGTTTGACTGTACTACCAACTTGTCACTAATGAAAATAGATTTGCATTTGGCTTTCATAGGACATGAAGAATCAATTGCTAAATCAGTGAGGCCATCAAAGAAAAAGAAGAGAAAAGTGCCTGGTGCTGGTTCAATGGAAAGATCTTTGTCACTTCAAAAACTGAATATGAAAGGTAAGAATACCACTTAGGTGTTTAGTCCTTTTCGTCAACTGCATAAGAACAGTAATTAAGACATTTTGTTTTACAGAAGATACAATTATAGTCTGTGGACTTTGGGACGATTCTCTTGCAACCCCCCCTCCCCCCAGGGGATATTTTATGACACCAATCATGTCATACATGAGGGTTTCCTGAGAAAGGATACCAAAAATCAAGTGTTGTCATCACAGAGACTTTGCTCTTTAAAGATCATTAAGTGCAAATCTGTACATTTTCTGCTTTTTGAGCCAATATCTAGTCTTAAAGATAAAAGCAAATAATTTCTAGTTTATATTACTAAGATCAGCTCAAATATATACATGCTCTGCCTTATGAGCCAATATCTCAAAGTGAAAGGCATAAAATTTCTTGTTTATTTTACTTAGACCAAATGTTGTTGAGGACAGGACACCAAGTTCTATCAATGAGGATGTGATCAATCTGATTTCGACGTAATGCTTCTGGTGATTTTCTAGTGTATCTCCTTCTATATGGATGCTTGAAAATTGTCAGACTAATTGTAAACCAGAACGTTTGTCAAATTGTAAACCAGGGAGAACTCAAGATTATTAATTTCCTACTGAGCAGCACAAAATAAATACAAGAATTAATGGCTTATCAAATTATAAATCATTCTCTGGCAATGTTTGAACTCCACAGGGTTTGTTATTTAACCATCTTCTTAGAACATACTCTCAAAGAAGTGAGACCTACATAACTGGAACGAAAATATTTGTAGGAAAAAGAAGTACCAAATGAAATAGTATAATCTGGTGGTGTGGATTTCATCTGACTAGAATACTCTGGCATTGACAAAATGCACTCTTGATTGCCCTTTACTTTTTTTTTGTCTTGTAATGAACACACTTGATCTGTAGCTTGAACTTGTATCTTATGTACAGGGTGGCCCAAAAGTCGCAATACAACAATATTAAAATTTAATAGCAATTGCAAATCTAAATTGAAAGATAAAAATAAGGTAACATGTGATTTTAAAGCCTTTGGAGATTTATTTGCAAATTTATTTGAAAAGGAATGTCTTGCAGGTGACCGCCATCTTCATTGCCATAGATTGGTAATGAATAAAGTATAATCTCTTCGTTGAACGTAATGAAGTGGCTTTGTTTTCTGGACAAGTTGGATCCTGTATAGTATGTTTACATAGGCAAATCTTTTTGAAGTAGTTGTAAGGACGTTCTTGGAAGGTTCAAATTGTTGTGATCAACGTCGGGTTGATGTTGCAAAGTCTTAAGCTATATTTTGTTCAACCCGTCTGTTTCCGTCAGTTCATGCAGATCCGGGTCGTCCTGTCTCGTGGCAAACCTCACACTGAAACTTCCTTTGAAACCACTGCATCAAGCAGGTTGTCATGGACCCTGACGGTAGAGATTTAACTTCATAATGTCGTACACATACTCTGTGTGTCAGGGTAATTGACATTAACTTTCTTTAACAACAGTTCAACATTTTCATTTGTTGTTTCCTGTCCATTCTTTCTTAAGCAAAAAAGCTCACAGCATAATTGAGATTGCGATATATGTTACGATATTCAGAGGAGTAAGAGTAAGAAAATGTTAATTGCTAGTTGAATTAGGTACGCCAAAGAAATTTCCCAATATCTAACTGTCAAAATTCTGAATAAAAACCATTAAGGATTTTTCACGAAAAGTGAAATAATGATTTAAAAGTGTATCGCGACTTTTGGGCCACCCTATATATGTCAGATCACAATTGATGCCCACATTAGATAGGGCAAAGCCAAAACACTTTTCACTCAATTTGTTTTTGTCTATTATTTTTCACTTATCCACCCTCTCTCAATGACTCTTATAATTTTTTTTCTTTTCTTTCTTTTGTCCAGATCAGATGCATGTTTCTTTGTCCTGCAGTGATTTGAGTGAGAAAGCTTTGTATGTCCACTGTGGCAATGATGATTCCATCATTTCAATTGACACTGATGAAGAGGCAAATGGTGAAGAACAAGAGGGTGCAGCCATTTCTTCCTCAAATTCCAGAAAAACCAGTATTGAAAGTATTGAATTCACTATCTCATCAGGAGAAAATGGTAAAGCTCTTGTCTCTTGAATATTTAAAATAGAATGAGTTCATTGAGTTGGGAACATTGCGGAAAGAAAAAAAATATTTTATAGTGTCTGTGAGATGAGGAAATAAATGCATATGTGCATATGAAGAGTTTGATTTAATTTTTTTTTTTGTTGGGGGGGGGGGGGGGGGGTCATGTTTTTGTTTTGGTCTATCTTTAAAATTAGTTTATATAAGTTCAGTTAATAATTATACAAATGTGTGTTTTTTAAGCTTGTACCATATTGAATTATTTAATTTTTTTTGTCATGGATGCAGTGCTGTTAAAAGAAAGTTAATATTTAATCACCATTTTGATTACTTGGACCAAATTTCTTTAGGATTAAAAGGGGAAAACCGTAATAGCATATTTTGACCACCTCATTGTCGTCAGCTTGAATGTATAACACGAAGACCATGCTTCCACACAGATATATTCTGGGATTTCAGTTTGATTGTTTCTTTTATTTGATTTGTAATTAATTTTATCCTAAGATTCATTCAAGACCTCCTTTATTTCTGTTAGCGTTGCTCCCACAACTACAAGAACTACAGGGGAAAGAAAGGGGGGAAGAAGTCATTCCTCCGCTGATAGATCGGCTGGCTGCTGCCAGAGTGCCAACAAACATAGATGGAAATTCCGTAGATGATCTGGATCTAATAGATTCCTTGCTGTCATCTAAAGCTTCCCTGCTGGCTCTCAAGGATGGGTAAATGATGGCATATTTGTTGACTTTTATTTTTTAAAAAAATTAGAAAAAAAAAGTGGTTCCGTTAACGATCGAACCTGGGAAAATGGCACCAATTCATCTTACTGAGACAAACATGGCCTTATTACCGAAGGCGCCACTCCTTTAATTTGTAGAAACAAGGTTGAGAGAAGGCGCTTGATTATAGAACAATGAAATAAATCTGACGCAATAGATCAAGACAATCATTTCACTAGGCTCCCTTGATAATAACAAACACTCATAGAGGGAAGAATTTTTAATTTAGGAGAAAAGAGAGAAAGGATGATTTTTCCTTCCACTGAGAATTGAACCAGGACTTGGGCATCAATTTGCCTTACCTAGAAAAGATGAGCATTAGCGTTCTAATTGACAAAGCCAATTCACTTCTCAATGAAACCTTAAATTTTCTTTCCGATTTTTCTGTTTAATTGAAAATTCTCTCCTGTGTGTTTGTAATCATTCTCAATGGGCCTGCTGGTATATCCTTGAATTTGTAAATCAGCATATTGAAATTATCTAGATCTGATGTGTCAGATCAAATTTTTAATGCTATTATTCAGCCATTTGCTTGTAACTTGCATCTATATTTCCCCTATGTATAGTTGGTATCGAGGCATACTCAATATGTTGTTTACAAATATTGAAGGGTCTTTTTGTCGCTCTAACTTCAAGGCTAGTCATGACCATTACTGTTCAAACTACCTTGTTCAAGAAGCTCTTTTTTTTATGTGATTTGGCTTGGATGGTAAGAACACTGCACATCTTGGCAAAGTGAATCAGTGCCATTGCCCTGGGCTCAATTATCATTAGGACTACAATATTTCTTTCCAATTTTTCTCATAATTGAATTCCTCTCTTGATATTTGTACTTTTTCTTAATGAACCTATTCAAATTGTCTATCTATTGTGTCAGATCTAAGTCTTTGTGCTGATACATGTATGTAGTGCTATGAAAATGACAACAGCAGCAGAACATTTTGTTCTAGTTACCTAATCCATTTTAATGAACATTTTATTACGATGTTCAATGTTTGATTTATCTGAATTATTCTACATTTGATAACTTTATTTGTCATTTTGATAATCATAAATTATGGATATTCTCATACTAAGAATGACATGCATTGGGTATTTATTCCATCCAGTCCTGTTTTTGTTAAATATTTTGTCATTTATTTAGGCTGTCATCAAAACTGAAAACCCAGACCAAATCTTTGATAAACAAAGGAAAAACTCTACTTGTGAGATCAGCCAGTTCTCCACATTTCAGCGCTGCTCATGATGTAAGTTAATTATAAATTTCCACAACGTCTGGTAATTGGTGTTTGTGTAATGAAGGAATTAATAAGGTAATAATATCAAATGCAGGCAAAATATATAGCAAATGTCTGATGAAATCTCTGAAGAAGAAAATAGAAGTTTATTTAATTTCATGATATCAAAGTTCCCTTCTCTAATGATTTTGTCCCTAGAGTTTCTAGTACGTTTTTGCATTGTTTTAATAAGTCCTTTGATGATGTAATTGAATAGATCCTTGAAATATTCATTTTTCATGTGCATATTGCCCTCCTAAACACTATAAAGATAAGATTTAGAATCTTAGAAGAGTATACTGTGGATAATTTTAATATAAAATTGTCCAAGTCTCATTCCAGAGTCCTCTTCGTATGAGATGAATTGCCTTATTATTGTACTTGGCCATTACCTCTTCAAATTATTAAATTCTTATCCTATAATAATAATATGAAGCTTGTCTGGAAAATAACTAGGTTTTCCCGATATCTCAAAAACCATAATTGTTTGAATCAATAAATTGCATTTGATTTTTGCACCAATGCACTTCCTGAACACTAGTAATTTTCAAGTTCCTCCGTGAATTGATCTATTTTTTATGACCATGCAAAGATGGCGACCACCTTACAGAACTGGTCAAATGTGGAAGTCAGAACTGTACTTCAATTTTTACATGCAAATTTAATGAAAATTTTGACATGGGCCCGGTGGTCACACAAATGAGGAACCCCTCCACAGTGTAATATTTCTGGACCATACGATCACAGGAAATGAGACCTGGGTCCACCACTCTACCCCTGAAGAAAGAAAAAAAGACTCAATGACTTGGAAACACCCATCCTCTCCAATGGTAGAACAAAAAATGTCAACCCTCAGTGAAAAAGTGGCTACAGTGTTTTTGAATGCAAAGGATATTCTGCTTCTAGATGTTTTGTCCGCTGTATTAACTGTAAATGTCACCACCTATTGTGAGACATTGGACAGGTTCAGAGAAGCCATTAACAAAAAAGAGCCGGTTGTCTGAGGAAGGGCGTTGTTCTGCAACTCGACACTGCTACGCCACACACGGCCAAGATCACAGAAGGTTGTCTTTAAGAAGGATAAATGGGAAACATTACCACATCCACCACACAGCCCTGATCTGGCACCTTCTTATTTCCATATGTTTGGACCCCTCAAGTACCACCTTGCCGGAAGGAGATTTGATGACGATGAGGGAGTCGTAGATGCAGTACAAGATTGGTTTTGACGGAATTTTCTGTAGGGAGGATATTTTTTCTCTTCTGCACCATTGGAACAAGTGTGTTGATTTTGATAGGGATTATGTCAAATAGTAGGTATGTGCCAATAATTAATTGTCAGTAAGTTTCAATTTGATCCTTCAAATGATAAACACACAGTGGCAAAAGAACAGGTATTTTCTGGACAAGCCTCATACAAAAGCTCATTTAACATGTTGGATAGAAACCTAGGAGCTTTCATATGATGTTAAGAAATCACAGAAGTTGCAATTTTGAGAGGTAATTTTGTGGTTGGGGCCGAAGAATATGTATTTGAACCTCAAAGTATTTAAAGTTGTCATAGATAATTTTGTTAGCTAATTTTTTGAACTTAAAATTTATATTTACATGCATTTATTGTTTTTAGATAATCTTGAGGCCCCATTTTACCATAATTAATCAACCTAAACGTCATTATTGTCATATAGATCTAATTGTAGCATCTGATCCTTGGATATTGACAGCACCTCATTTACTTCAGTGAACGAAATTCATTCGTTAGATTTTTCGTAAATGCTACTAGTGAGCCTCGTCCTATTCTAATCAGGCTTGTCTCTTATGTACATATCTTCTTCATCTATAAGAAGCTCACTGTTTTTTTTTTTTAACTTTGCCTTTGTTTCATTGCATTTCTAATCATAATTCTATTTTATTTCTCTGTTAGTTTTGTATTTTCTACATTTGGTTTCAGTTGCTTTCTCTCTTCCATCAATTCTAAAATTTCATTTGCTATCCATTCTCCATTCTCATTCTTTGACTTCTGTGGAATTTTGTCTAAACATTGCTTCAACTAAAGCTGTTGATTTCCATTTTCCCTCAGTCTTTCAGACATGCAAGAGAAGATCTACGTTTGCAAGAGGATGTAATTCTGGAAACTGGTGATGTAGAACCTGAACTGAGTGATGACCAGACAACAACAGACGATTTTGAAATCCTTACCATGCTTGCTGATCAGATTCACTCCCTGTGTCTAAAAGCTGTTAAAATCAACAAGACATTGAAAGATCCCAAATTTATAACAAATCGTTCCAATATGATCCAAATTTTGGATGACTGGGCAAGAGAGCTCAATGGGGTTTCCTACAAATTCCATTCTTTACGCTGGAAGAAGCTGAAAGATCAAATGGAGGGAGACAAGTTTTATGTAAACCAAGATGATGCCACTGATGCTTTGTACAATGGAAATGGCTTTCATGATAAACAACAAATAGATAATTCACTAGATGACCAAGTCAACAACCATTCTGTGGAAAATGTAGTAGAAATAAGTTGTGATCAGAATGAAACTGACACAAGCAATTTTGAATGGGGCAAACATAATCAGTCTGAGTTATCAACCAGTGATACACATGAAGATTCTTCTCTACTTTCAAGTTCAAAGCAAGCACCTGTCATTGATTCAATCTTACCAGTAGAGTACATAGAGGATGTTTTACAAATTACTGACCTGTTTCATCTCTCTCCCGAACACTTTCAAGCTGTTCAAAATCTTGCCACTCTATGTCTTTCATGTTCCGCCACAGGGGGTATTTTAAATGTCTTTCAGTTATCTGAGTCTAGCCAACTAACATATTTAATAGACAGCTTGATACCAGAAGGTCTTCATCATTTGTTTGTTGACAGTGAAATACCTTTTCGGGAATTTGTAAAAGAATTTCATCCGACCAAGATTGACCACAATTCAAACAATGTCACTTCCTCCCTCCTCCAAGATAGTCCTTTGAGAGAAGATAATTTCGCCACCAATTTGTCTAAGATTGCCACAAGAAGACAATCGGAAAACTTAAAGTCCACAGTGCTGGCTGATCTAAGTGCAGCCATCTTTCTTCGACTTCATTTCTTTGCTTTGGATTATACTGTTGTGAAGCAAGAATTTGACAGGAGACAGGACAAACTGACTTTGGCGTGGATAACTCTTGTTAACTGTTGTCAAGGTATGATCTTATAATAACAAAGTTACTTCCCTTATGTAATTTGTAATGAACATTTGTCAATTTCTAAAACTTACCTGCATCCAGGACACATCAAATTGTTTCAGATTGTTTTTCAATGTCTCATTCCATGATTATCTCTTCTCTCACCTCTCCCTTTCTCCATCACTTTTACCCCCCCCCCCCCCCCCCAACATTTCACTCACTCTCTGTCTGTCTGTCTGTCTCTCTCTCTCTCTCTCTCTCTCTCTCTCTCTCTCTCTCTCTCT
>JBCJKF010651849.1:1961-12823 GCA_039654545.1 Plocamopherus ceylonicus | reverse complement strand
GAGAGAGAGAGAGAGAGAGAGAGAGAGAGAGAGAGAGAGAGAGAGAGAGAGAGACAGACAAACAGAGAGAGAGAGAGGGGGGGGGGGGTTGTTGGATCTAGGACCTGTGCCAAACACTGGATGGTTTGAAAGCACCACTGACACATGGATTATTTTGTTAAGCAAGAAAAATTATCTATATATATTGCTTCATTTGACCCAGGTGAAAATAAGTACAGCTTCAACTGGAAAGAATTCAGTGATAGACACATTCTATCCAGAAAGCGATATATCAAAATCTATCCACTTCATGCTATGAAAACCAGAATAAGCTCAAGCCCTAACAGCCGACAAGCTTGATAGGGCTACTTTGGATATAGAAGAGGAGTATACCAGGACGGGAGAAGAGGAACTTACACATGGCCTGTCTAGCATCCCCATCATGGAAACCACAAGGGGAGGGGGGGACGGGGAAGAATGATCATGCATTGATTGCAAAAAACAAACAAAAAACAACTGCATGGAGGCACCAGTCAGAACAATGTGTAGAAAAAACATCACTACAAAGATCTGCCCGTCAAAACATTCTAAGTTTATCATCAAAGAAACAAACTCACAAATCGAAAGTTCAGCCTGCTTTTAGACCCCATGATCCTTTGCAACAAAACAGTCGGGCTGAGAGAAAAGCGAAACTGAATGTCCTCACGAAAACCAGCACAAAGGTTGCGACAGTCAAGACGGTAGGCAATCTCAAAGTCACTCTTGGCCATCAAGTTAGCCAGAAGATCTCTGTCTGCTTCTGGCAGGATTGATGCCACCCGTTCTGGTGTACACATTGTGGGGTTGGAGTGAATGGCGTGGAAAGAAAATATACAATTACAATCAGTTATTTAGGAGGTTTGACTGATATAAAAATAATTATGAATTGACCTTTAAAAATGAGAAAGAAATAAAAATCAAATTTTGATAGATTATCAGAAGTATCTCATAATATAATGAATAGTCATACTGGATACTTTCAGAAAATCTTCGCTTAACTTTTTTGTCATGTTCACCCTAGAACATTTAATTCTTAAGCCTTATACAAAACAATTAATCAAGAAAAAAAAATTGAAAAGGAAAACAATTAAATATTTACTAGTATTTAACTTTTAATTTTAAAATTACATGAGCAAAAAAACAACAACCCAAAACCAACAAACAACCACAACATATCATAACACATGTTAGGACAAGATATCGAATAAACATGATATCTGATTTCTTACGTGACCCGATTCCTCAAAATGGAACTTAAATAAATAATCTAAAAATCTCAGGCTTTTGAGTTGTTTTTACTCTGAGAAAGTCCATGCCTTGCTCACTGACTTAGTTTTTAATTAATCCTGGTAATGGCAACAAATGAGACATCTATTTTTACTCTTTTAATAAAACATTCCATTAAAAACATGTCAATTCTCTTAGATATGACTTATTGTTGATTTCAGAAAATCTCAATAGCCAATCATTTCATTTTATCATGGCTCTGTCTCTTAATGGACTGAAAAACTTGGTGCTACATTTTGAAGGATAAAGGTCACATATGAGGAAAATTAGGAACCGGAAAATCCACTGGAAAATATTTTACACATGTAGTATAGATACTGATATATTCAGGCAGTAGCTAGAGTTAAAGGGCAAAGAAGTGAACAGAAAAACTCTTGAAATACTCATATACTTGAAAGAAATTATGCCTTTCATCATTCAAATGTACTAACTTAAG
This sequence comes from Plocamopherus ceylonicus, assembly GCA_039654545.1. Lineage (NCBI taxonomy): Eukaryota > Metazoa > Mollusca > Gastropoda > Nudibranchia > Polyceridae > Plocamopherus > Plocamopherus ceylonicus. The sequence goes on along the minus strand of JBCJKF010651849.1, from coordinate 11,082 downwards.
AAAGAATTTCATCTATGGCTTGTGGTTTGCAAAATTTCTATTCAATGTTAAAAATAAAAATAAAAAAAATAAAAAGATAATATTTTTCTCAACATTTGTAACTCCTTGTTACAGTGAAGAGCTGACTTCCTCCAAACTCTCAATGATAGAAAGTCTGATTAAAAAATACCGCACCTTGCATATCCTTCTGAGACTGTGCCACAGCTACGACTAAGGCAGAGGAGCAACGGGACTGTAAATTGCGACCTAGTGTCTGTTCTATATGAGCATGAAGTTCCTGTGATAGGGAAGTAAGTGTATGCGTGGAAAGAAACCAAAAATGTTGGAGAAATGCTACATTAACTTAAAAAAAAGAAGAAAACAGAAAAAATGTATTTAAAAAATGAAATAAAATAATTAAAGAATAATTAGTAAAATGTCTAGTTGTTACATACACATCAGGAAAAGCAAACTGATTGGCAACATTCATGAAGCAAGTAAAAAGCAAATTGTGTTGAAACTTTAAAAAGTGTTGTGGGATAATACTTATGCATACATGTATAAATAAATATATAAAAGGTGTATATGAAGCTATATACTGTATAATTTGTTTTAATGTAAAACTTCAAAACCACCCTTCCATAAACACCAAAAGAAATTACAGGCTTGAGGGAGCTGCCATGAATTATGCATGCACACACACAAAAAAACAACAACAAAAAACCCACATTAAAAATCTGAAATGAAAAGCATGAAACAATACATTGCTTCCCTTTTTCTAGCCTGTAATGATTACAGCATGACAAGTCTATTGGTTCTCATGAAAACCATAAAGGTGGTAAGATAAGACAATATATGAATGAATTCTGTTTTAAATTGGGATCACAGAAGAGCCTGATTAAAATGATGACAACAAAAAGTCACATGGAAACCCAGAATTCAAATTGACTATTTGCTGGCATTTTGTACCCCAAGCTGAGACAGCATTTAGGTTCAGCTCATCCTAATTATCCTTTGATTAGTAACTCAGCTGTATTCACTGGGATCACTAATAGCAGGGTGCAACCTAAAGCAAGCATGAAAATAATGACGAGACTTAAGAGCAACAGGTCTGAAATATGAATACCAGGACAAGTACTCTGCACAAAGCAGCACCAGAAGGTAATGTAATTCCAAAGGATCAGGTTAGAAGTACAGGGTGAGCAGAAAAAAAAAAAGATAAAGGAGAGACGTTTTATTTCTGTATGCACACCGGCATTTAAAGTTAAAGCTACCCACTTGTCAAGAGGAAAAACACAGAGATTTGCTCCCGAAAAATGTTTCTTTCCTCCCTACGTGTTTTTTTTTCAGTAAAAACCCTCAGATATCTCAAGATTATCTTTTTGCCCCTTTAATAGATCCTTCATTATTGAATTTCTTTTTTTATTAGCAGATAAAATGGTAAAGGGTTGAAAAGAGAAACAAATCCATCAAAATAGAGTAAATACTGATCAGATAAAGAAAATCTGGAATAAAACCTGACCAAATTTGAATCATGCATCGCAAAAACTACAACATGCAGATAAAGGTCAGAATACCCTAGATCGATACGTTTATTACACAAGGCAAAATACTGGTATAACAGACGTCCATACCCTCAAAAATGAAATTGACTTTCTCCTCTGAGAAGTTTAGTCTTTCCTGATTCCTAATGTTTCTCAACTAATATAATCATTCATAAATGTACATTTTGCCTTTCCGGTTATGATGCAGTTGAAAAATCAAAAGAACCACACAGGCTTTTATTATTATTATTATAATTATTAAAAGCAGAGAAGTGACAGGCCATACATTATAATGAAGGATATGTAAAAATTAAAACAAACAAAAAATGAAACAGGAGGAAAACCAAAAATGACACTAAGTATTGCGAGGCAGCAAATTCATTACAAATTGCACCTGCTAAAAACGACTGCAACTGGTCCAAATTACGAATAATCTGCGCAGAGCAGCGACCAGTCAGGTTGCAGCACAAGCGCTCTTCAAGGAAGAGGTGTATGTCCTGAGAGACAGCAATTGTTACTTTAGAAAATCATGATGACTTTGATGATGAAGTGGAAACACGGGAAAAGGAGAAGATAACAGAGATATGCATTCAGAGACTGAATGGAGGGTGATTCATGATAAATGAGATATCATCCAGGCACATTCAAAAACGAATAGTCATCCCTACAACCAGCATGTTTCACCACATATTTTAACAAGACAATGACAGTCACTGTCAGCTATCCCAGGTGAAGAAATTACAAAACTGCAGTGTCTGACCTACTGGAGAACAATTAAACGGTTACTTGTTCCGATTCATAACAAAGGATATTGAATGACAAATCGCTGAATGTTTTGGAGGTGTTAAAATTCTGCAAACTTTTATTTCATACATTATCATAATATTACGGAAAATTTTCTTAGGATATATTTACGGTGATTTAGATATCAACTAATAATTTACACGCAAAAACTATTTTGTAGATTATAACACCCAATCACTCATTTACATTTCCAAAACAATTTTTTTTAAAAGAATCAGAACAGATCTAATACAAGATGAGAGGAAGAAATCACATGAAATGCTTGATACACATATTTCCATTTTTCTTTTCTTTCTCTTATTTGAAATGCATAGGAAAATAACGTAAAACTCACCTTTTTATACACATTGAGTAAACTAGGATCAGGATGAAACGGTCTCTCAAATTCTTCTATCAATAAAGAAAGTCTTCGAATTTCATCATTGAGGGCTGAGGAGACCTGGAGAATTGAAAAGTTTATAGTTTTGGATGGAAATATGAGTATCCAAACAGTAATCAATGTGAAGAGAGATTTTACCATCCACTTTTTTCTTAAAAAATGTTAAGAAACAATTTCCACCACTTTGTAGAAACAATTTCCACCACTATGTATTACTCATAAAAAAAAAAAAAAAAGTTGGAGCTTCAAAGATACAAAATAAGAAAAAAAAAAAGAATGAAAGGTAAAACAAAAACAAAAACAAAGGAGGAAAGGGAGAATAAGGTAAAAAAACCAAATAAAGAAATTTGCGGAACAACAAGTCATAAGTGCCTGAGTTAGTGACAAGAAAAGGGAGAAATAGAAAAATGTGATTATTAAGCCAAAGCAAAACAAGCCAAAATGATGAATACAAACTATCAGACCTAAAGGTAACACATGAAATAAATAAAATCAAAAAGTCAAGAAACTAATTGCATAGGAAAGGGCTGGATACTGACAGAAAAGGACTCAAATCACACTCATTAAAAAGAGCTTACTCAAAGATAAAACTACAACAAAGCTCAATAAAATCACCTTCTTTTCCACATCTTGCACCATTGTTTCAATTTTGGATTTGACATCCTTATTCAGGACATTCAGTTGTTTGTCCAGTTGACTTAACTTTTCAAATCTCTCCCTTCGCAGTTGAAGTTTTTCATCTCTACATGGGTGAAAGTGAAAAAAAGATGTCAACAGTTTGCCACTTGCCTCAAACGAAAAACTAAAAAGTGACGGAATTGCACAATATTGAAGACGTCCTTTAACATTTAGAAGTGATCTCATCATAATACAGTGCTCACCGCTTATTAGAGCGCCTAAAATCAGGAGCTCAGGTATTCTTAAAGGTATATCCGATGTGTTCTTATAACCGATGTTCACTTTGGGAACGGAAATGAGTTGTGGTAAGCACTATGAAGGAGAAGCTGTACTATCATTATATATGCCCAAAGGCTGTGGGCATCAGTATCATCTCTGATTTGGTTGTGCAGACATTCCCATTCACATGAAGTAATTCATGTGTAAGCGTGTCGCGAAACTGACCAAACAATAGGCAAATGTCTGACCAGCCATCCATCAGACCTACCCCAACACCTGGTTCGTTTATTGCTCGTTCCCTTACCTGCTTATCCCTCTGTGTCAACAAAGAACACATTATGCAGTCCAGATGCCGACCTCGATTAAAAAGTCACCAATCGTCTCGCATGATGTCATCACTAGCTTATGCTGGCGAGGGCAGGAGGTGACAGACCAACAGGCGCCATCATAAGGAATTTTCAACTCTTTGTTACTTGAGGGCAAAATTGTTACAACTTGATTTTATTGAAAGAGGTTTCACAGAGAGAGCAGCTGTCACCAGGTGTTCATATATCTGATGATGCATTCTTAAAATCAATGAAAATAAATAAGAAAGAATTCTGCAAGGCGTTTATCGTTCTTATAACGATGTGTTCTTATAAGCGGTGAGCACTGTATCAGTCAAGTGTTATTGACATGACTTTTAAGGCTGATGTGATTATCTCAAACATCAAAATGGAAACACTGAACAGAAGTATCTATAAGTAACGCAATCAAAACCCAACTTTAGTCAAATGTAAAAAAAGCGAAGAGTAATTTGTACTTGCCATCTCGAGACAGTTTAAGGGGGCACACTACTTCCAAAAACTATTTTTGTTAATACTTTACCTACAGCCACCAAATTTTCACAGAATGTAGATATATTGTAGAAAGCGATATTAAAGTGAAAAAATGGGGGAAAGATATTTGGTTGCCATGGTAACGGTCGCCATCTTGAAAATAAACAAACATTCATAGAGTTTCAAAATCTTCAATATGAAAAAAGATGTTCACATATTTTTACTTAATACAGTTAATTTAAACATAGGAGTTATAGGCTACTTGGTTTTGTCTTGAAGTAATTTTTCAATTTTTTTTTTTTTTTTGAAAATTCTGTTCCAAAAATTTCATAAAAATGTCAATTAAAACTTTTGTCAAAAAGTCAACATGTATCTAGATTGAAAAAGTTCATAGCCTATTACTAACCCTAACCCTTTCATCACCCTAATAAATCAGCATCACCCTGTTTCCCACGCTAAAAAACAAGGAAAGCAAATTTTCAATGCAGAAAATTTATGTTACTAACACGTCCCTAATTCATTGAAAATGGAACTACGACATTTGAAACAACAGCATGTAATATTCAATCACATTTCCCTCTGCCTGTGTGTGTATAGTGCCTAAGTTGGGTTTTGACCTAAAACTAAATTGTGATAAAATGTTATGGCCTCACATTTCATAGCTTACAATGCATAAAGGAGAAATCTAAAATTTGTTTCCCAATATAGATGAACTAGAGACACAAATTTTAAGTTAGGTGATGGAATTATTTGCATAAACCAAGTACTCAAAAAGTCAGAAACTCATCATAATAATACATAAAAAAAAAAAAAAAAACAACTCCAAAAACATAGAACTTACTGCAAGCTTAAACTTTTCATGTATGTATCTTCCATGACACTACGAAGTTCTGAGTTGATAGCATGGGCCCTCTTTGTGTGTTGCTCAAATTTAGTTGACACTGCAGACTGGCTAATGCACGTCTGAGGAAGATAATTCATAAAAAAACATAATTAAAACGCAAAATAAGAGTGCATTTTCCCTTCTCCTTAATATGCGCTGCCTTGATTATGGGCAAAAATTATCAGGATGGACTAAACATAATTTGCTTGATTTGAATCATTCTTTAACGACTCGACTTATATGAAACCCAAATTTTTGTTTAAATAAAGTATCTAAGCTTCAACTCTGTAACCAATTTTCCACTCCCAAAGAGTATCTGAAGATTTGCTTGGAGACCTTAATGATTGTAAAACATGATGAGATTCCCATGAGAATTTAATAATATTATTTATTCTGGGCTGAAAAGAGCATCAATCGCAACAACAAAAATAACATCAAAAAACCTGTAAAACACAATTTGACATCATATGAGTGAAGTTAAAAAAGAAAAAAAATATCATAATAGACTTAAAAGCATTACAATACACAAACCTCAAACTCTTTCTCAAAATTTGCAAACTCAAAAAGTCTGGACTGAAAACCTGGTAATAAAATCCTATCTGAAAAGGAAATATCAAACAAAAATTATGACAATGCTGAACAGTTGCGAATGTAAAACAAAGGTTGAAAACTTTAAGCCATTAATATCTGCTTCTCTGAAGAAAAAAAAACACAAAAAACCCCCACAAAAAAAAAACATAACAAAATCTAAAATATCAGGTATAATGAAGTCCATTATAAATCAACTCCCTTAAAATTAATTGTATCAGTCTTTACTTGTTTGGGGATGGGGTACTTTGCCTGAATAGTTTCTAATATCCAAATTCAGGTAATATCAACTGTGCTGGCAAAAGGTTTGTGTCTGCATCAAACAACTGACAGAGTGGCAATACATCATAACTTTTTGATAACTTGGCTGTTTTTTAATACTGTGTGAAACAATCTCAGTTTGAAGGCTGTCAGATTCAGTACGCATCTGTATTCCACCTCCCTATTGGAATAATATTAAGCTAACTATCAACCACTTTTCATGTTCCTCTACATTCAATTGACTTTCAGTGCTGATACTCACATTCCTATTTTTATTAGTAATATTAGCTTAACAAAAAAGAGTTATGATCAATGCTGCTGAAAAATGGTCAAACATCTTATAATAATTATTCTTATTTGTCCTAAAGAAACATGCCTGGGGTGGGCGTCCCTTTATCATTGTTCAGACGAGAGGCTAAGGCTTCCCTTGCAGACACAAAGTAAATACGATCCTTTGCAGCTTTCTTATCGACTACATTGAGCTCATCAGCAAGGAAATGTGTATTGCGATCTAGATGTTGCTGTCTGACCTTAAATAAGAACAATTTTAGAGAGAAACTGTATGGCATATATCATTCCAGAGCTGGAAAACTTCTACATGCACAAATGAATAACAAAAATAGTAAAAAAAATAAAAAAGCAAAAAAACAATGTACTTCATAATTTACCCGTTGCATGCCTCTCAAGTTAATGTTTGAAAGTGAAAAATTAAACTGTGCCAATACACATTCAAGGCAGCAGTATATCTCCTTTTGTTCAGAGGGAATGATATTTACATTAAACTCTATAAATGAACGGAAGAAAATTATCACTAAGGCTCAAAGCATCAAAATCAGCAAAAAAGAATCAATAAAGATGGAGAGAGATCCAGAGATTCTCGAGATTTTTCTCTTTAATACCTGATATCCATTTCTTTCTTCTTTTTTTTTTTTTTTACAGAGAAAACCCAATCCAGAAAACATCAGAATGAGAATAGCATTTCTGTGAAGACATTTTGTTTTTACTTCTGGTCAAACTCTTTGTAAGTAACATGTGTTGCTAATAGGTTCAGTAAAAGATAAAACAACGTGAAAATGGAAACCAATATTATTCAGGTATAATTGAAATTGTGTCTCTTTTCTTCATTTGATATCAGGTGTGTGCAATATTACATAACACTCTAGAAACAACTAACAGTGAGTGATATGATAATTAGAACATAAAAAGCCTACTTGTTCAATTTCTTCCTCCATTTCAGAGACGTCCCATCTGTTCTGTAGGATGAATATGTTTGGCTTTGATAATCTTGCGCTGACTTTGTGAAAGAAATTTTTCTCCTGGTGGGAATAAGAGAAATATATATGACGATACTGTAGAGATGTTTACAGGCATTGATGCTTCACATCTTCAAATAATGAATGAATGGTGAAGATGTTCTTTATCTAAGAAGAGAAAAAAAATTGTATTAATGCAAGGAAAGAAAAAAAAAAGGCAGGAAAAGCAAGTGCTACGATTGTGTATCAAAACATAACAAGAATGTTTTTGAGTACAAGAAGTTTGTTGAATTCTTTCAAATGATTCAAACACTAGCTAAAACTATCTAAACACTAGAAAATATGAAAATAAAGGTCTAAAAGGCATTAAAACTATTCCTTCCCATGATAACCATATATTGATCTATAATATTGTATCAACATAATGAACAGGATTCTTTTAAGGGGGCTTTGTTGTTGTTTGTTTTTGGGGAAGGTGTTGTAGTGTTTTTTGTTGTAGTTTGTTTTGGGTTGTTTTATCCTTGTCTGTTTTCTTGGGCACGGGGAGATGTATTGATCATGGTTTTGGGGGATTTTTTTTTTTTTTTTTAAGATTTTGTCTTATAGAGGAGAGAGGTTGATTAAATGGAAAGGGGCTTTCTCTAACCCTGACCTATCATATGGTCAAAGCATACTCACTGTTTGCATCAGCGTAGATTCTGCATTGGAGACTAATACAAACACATCAGCATCCAAACAAAACTTGTCAATCCAAAGGTCAAGGTCTGGGGTGACGTCAATGCCAGGACTGTCCACCAAAACAACATCTTCACGCAACAATCGGCATTTGGCCTTGGGCCAGACAATACGGATGAGAGAATTCTCCTGAAGCTTAACGCTGCTGAGGGCACTTGCCAACTGCTTGATATCCTGTTACAAAATGAACAAATTAAAAATTTAGAATGTATAGTACAATCATATCAATAGTAATTATAGCAATTTTAAATAATAATACCAACAATAAAAACAAATAATTGTAGTGGACAGATATGAGAAGTAACTACAAAACATGGCCTCGTTAGATCAATCCCCTAATGAATAGATTGGTTGTAAGTCACGATGTGTACTATTAGCACTCATCTGACAAATCAGGCAATGAGGTGCAACTTCAAAGTCTAGTGGTAGACAGCTAGGCGACTATGAGGTCCTGGGTTCAAATCCCACCAGCAACCAGGGGCGGTGTGAAGTTGAATCCCTTGAAAAGGCTCTTTACACGCATTTTTTCACCACACTCTGGTGTAAAAAGAGAAGCTGGCTGCAAACAGCGTCGTTCCTATTTGAAAAATTATATTTTCGCCAAACAGATGGCCTGTCTTGCCCTTGTCAAGTATTGCTGTTGGTTGGGGACTCCTTGTAAGGCACTTTAAGCACAATAAGTGGATATCACGCTATATAGAAGCTCTTTTTTTTTTAAATGGCTTTCAGGTAAGATTTTGGAAGTTATTTGACATGAAATCCAAACTAGTCTGCTTACCAGAGACAGAAAAATGTTAGACCCGAAATAGAATAGGAATAAAAATTGGGCCTTAAGTGGACATCACGCTATATAGAAGCTCTTCTTTTTTTTTTATGGCTTTCAGATAAGATTTTGGAAGTTAGTTGACATGAAATCCAAACTAGTCTGCTTACCAGAGACAGAAAAATGTTAGACCCGAAATAGAATAGGAATAAAAATT
>JBCJKF010651738.1:0-12824 GCA_039654545.1 Plocamopherus ceylonicus | reverse complement strand
TTTCAAGTTTGTACCTAAAGCGGTAATGGCGTGAAAAGCGATAATAGTTTAGCAAGTTCACAATTATATAATAGATAAACACAAATTTAAATAAAAATTTGCATTTTTCTTTTTTTCCCCCGTGGTTGGAGTTAGCTAAGGTCCTTTTGGAGTACTTTTACAGTAATTAATATTCTTTATGTCTCTGTAAAGTATGCTATCATCTGCAAATTATAGTCTCATTTTGGTCCCTGTTGTAAGATTGAGATCAAGTCTCTTGTTCTGGTTCCTGTTCAGGTTCTTCTATCCCAGGAGACAGTCGAAGTGGCTACCACGAAAAGGACACGGCGGAACCTGAAACTGGTTCCATCACCAAGACCGAATCCCCACCGTCAACCACGACCACTGGTACTACTGGGTACCACCAGAACAAAGGGAGAAAACACAACGACCAATCATCCTTTGACTCTTCCCACGACATGCAGGCAGACGATGCCAGCAGCGTCCCTGATCTTGCAAACAGCAGACAGACTTCAGAAAGAGAAGATAACTTTAACTTTGAGTCAAAGGACCCGGCTGTTGCGGCCAAGGTCAAGGTCAGGGGAAAGCTGTCACCTCAGAGTGAGTAGACAGAAGAACTTGTGTTTGTATTGTTCATGGAAGGAGTACCGGTACTTGTTTTTAGCTTTTCTAAAAGTTACATCTACTTGGGTCATTAATTGCACCATTCAGGATCATATTATACCGGCTATTACATGTACTTAGTCCTCTTGGCGCTTTGAAGCGCATACTGTGGTCAAAGTGGCACAGTCGGTTGTGATTTGGGCTGACAACCGAAAGGTTGGTGGTCCGAATCCCGCATCCCATTGTGATTTAACTCTTGGGCAGGGTTATTTACATTATTTGCCTTGCGCTGCTCTGCGGCTGACGCTCGGTTTTCGGTAAAAAAAACAAACCCCAACAAAACCAAACCCAACAACAAACAAAAAACAAATGACGAATTTCCCTTCGGCTATGAATTAGTGGATTTTTTTTTTCTTTTCATTATTCGTTTATAAGGCTCTTTAAAATGTTGCAATTTCTGCAACAATTGTGTTTTTCTTCTAAGGTCGGGTTGTTGGCCCTATGCTAAACCTCCAACCTGGATCGTCGGGAGTGAATCGGAGCTTCTTTCACTCCTAGTATTAGTAGTAAGTAGTCCTTGATAGGTTACTGGTGTGGGTCTAGGAGTCCTGCCTCCTTGGTTTGCCCAAATTAGTCTGGCTTCTTCTACCCTTCGACCTGTCCAGCTTGGGGAGGGAGTTCAAGTTCAAGTTCATGTTTATTCAGTCAATATAATTCATAATATTACACTGAAAATAATCAGTGCTTGGTCAATATCAGAATCTTTCAAGCATATACGTAGATACCGCACATAAATACATAGGTACATAGATACATACATCCATCCCTCCATCCATCCATCTATCAATACACAAACATAAATACATACATACATACATACATACATACATACATACATACATACATACACACAGACACAGACAGACAGACAGACAGACAGACAGACAGACAGACAGGCAGGCAGGCAGGCAGGCAGACAGACAGACAGACAGACAGACATTAGGAGGGGGCTAATAGGATCTTGAGCTCCCATTGGCGTAGCTCTCAAGGTCATTGAAGCATGCAAGCCACCACACCACAGCAAGGGATGGACATTGTGGTGCAATATCAGCTATCATCCTCGATCTATGATATCGGCTATTGGTCCACAAAGAGTAAGAAAACTCCCCAACAACAACAACAACAGGGAATTAAAGCCGTGGAAGATCTTGACAGCAAGCCAGAGCTAGGCGCTTGGAAAGAAAGTGGCTGCTCCTCTGTATGCTCCTCGGGGAGTGGAGAAGGGGTTACTGGGTGGAGAAAGCTTGTCGCGGAGCCTTTGAAAAGCGCATAGAGCATATTAGTGGATACGCGCTATATAATACAAGCTCTCATTTATTTGCGCTGCGTTGTGTTTGATTGCCCAGCAATGCCTGTTGTTAATAATGTGATTTATTTCATTTTATGGGTTATCTGTGGAATGTGGGTATGGTGTAGATGTATTAAATTTAAAGCGTAGCCATTGGGTATGTTACGACAGGAAAGGTAGTTATGGTGTAGATATGTATTAGCTCTTTTTGGACGGAATTTTTTTTTTCTTTTTTTTTGGGGGGGGGGGGGATTTAGACGTAATTAATTTTGTACAATGTTTTAGAGGCGCCTCTATCTGCCGATACATCAGTCATACGTCCGTAAGAGTAATTTTTTTTCTGCCGATACATCGGGGATACGTCCGAAAAGAGTTAAACTTAAAATGTAGGCATGGTAGCCATGGTGTATATAAAAACAGAATCACTGGGACTCCATGCCCTTATGATACCCGTGGAACAGGACTCCCCCAATGCCGGAAATGTATTCAAGCAATAAACAAACACATTCCAGACCAGTAAAGCTATTTTTTTAGTTCTATTGCACATAATATTATAATTCTGTTTATTTTTTATTGTAATCAAACAGAAAACCAAATTTTAATGACCCCCTCTTGTCTCACTCCATGTCTTTTGCCAGATACAGATGGTGTGGTGCCAGTCATTAATTCTGGGATGCAGCTTTTTAGGCTCTGGCCAACATCCATCCTGACATGCATGGCTTCACTGTTAGTAGTACTCATCATAGTCTTCGTTAACAAATAGACAGTCATATTAGGAATGCTGAGAGTCTTCATTAATAAAAAGACAGTCGTCTCAGAGAATCTCAGAAAACCAGATGAGCATAGTCATTGAAAACAAAAATCAGTTGTCTCAGAGATGTTTATAGCCTTTGATAATAAAAAGAAGAAAAAATCAGCAATAAACAAAACAAAAAAAACAGTCGTATTGGTGATATTCATAGTCTTCGATAACAAAAAAAATTAAAAAGTCTCTCCAGTGATTTTACAAACTTCATCTACGGGGAGAATTATACATGTACTTCACTGAAGGATACTAAGCAGGATTTCCTTATCTAAAGGGAAGAAATGCTCATTTATTTACAACGCTGCGTTCGACACTGCTGGATAATTTCTTTTGGCCATATTCCATGGAAATTCTATGATGAATGAGAAAATCATTGTTGGTGTATTTTTAGCACCATCTTCATTGTCCTCTATATTATCAAGGAAGATAAGCCACAATGTTCACGTGATTGTTGATGTTTCTGGTTATTTTTCATGACTATGATCAGATTTTCAGTACATGTATATTATTATTGTTTTCTTTATATCAACATAATATTTTACCATGTTGGTTTTATTAAATATTTTATTTTTTAAGAAAAATTATGAAAATTACAAACATTTTAAAACGTGTACATCGTTATGATTATATTAGCTGTCAACAATCTCATAATAAAATAAAAAACAAACTGTGATGCTCATAACTATCATCATCATCATCATCATCATCATCATCATCATCATCGTCATCATCATCATCATCGTCATCATCAAAAGGTTGGTGGTTCAAAACCCGTCATGGGCATTGTGATTTAATCCTTGGGCAAGATTATTTACACTACTTGCCTCCGTTTGCGGCACTGCTCTGCGGCTGACCCTCGATTTTCGGTAAAAATCCGAATGACAAATTTTGCTTTGGGGATGAATTAGTGGAATTTAATTTTTTTATTTTTTTCATGATGATGATGATGATCATCATAATCATTTTCCTCATGATAATTTTTGAATCAATTACCATATAAATTTGTGTTGATCTAAATAATAAAATGGTCGCAGTGGTAAAGCAGTAGAGCATTGGACTACAGACTTGAGAGGTCAAGGGTTTGAACCAACAAGTGAAACATGCAGCTTTTTTTTCCCTAAGCAAGAAAATACACCCCTGTAGCTTCAATTGACCAAGGTGAAAATGGGTATAGCTTCGGCTGGGAAAGTATTCTGTAATGACTAGCATCCCATTAAAAAAGTGATCGATTTAGTCTGTCAATGTCCGTTTCATGCCAGGGAAACTGGGAAAGGTTTGAAAGGACAACTAAATACTAAGACTTCAAATGATAGATTATTGCTTAAAAAAACACATTACGATAAATTTGCAGTGACTCTATCTGGCTTTGTATTGGTGGACAAAGGAGTGTAAGTAAACTGTGCAATATTTATTAAAAAATTGGTACATTTCTAAACCTAACAGACAAAATGAAATAGATTAAAAGAAAAGGAAATGAAGAAATATAACAAATGAAACAAATGTTTCACCTTTGACACAATCGAAACAATAAAAATGAACCAAACAAGTCACAATTGAGCAATTCATTAATCGTGTTTAATTCTTTCATGCACTCATTTAATTAACATTGAATTGTACTAAAAATATAATATTAAATATCATATTAACAGCAAGTAGTAACTTGTATGAGAATAGGAATGTCCATTAAAGACATAGCAATAAATACAAAGTCATTTTGGTACGGAAGTATCAGATGTATTAAACTGCTTTAATAAGCAGTCAAAACCATGTCCCTTTGTAAAAATACAAACTCTTCTTTTCTTCAAAGTTTGTTATTGTTCTAAGTAAAGCTTTTACAGTGCAGATAAAGCAGTTTTCTTACATGTTTTGACTGCTAAATGTAGTGGAGAATTGTTGCTTTATTTCATTAAGCTTAAGGTATTCTTATGGGGAAAAAAATTATGTCTAACACTACTAACAGTTAAAACAGGAACAATTTTTTCTTTATATGATTTGTCAATTTGTTGTCATTCATTTTTATGTAACCACGGTAATCAACAGTAAAAGTTCATAAATTTGAAAACAAAAACAAAACGATTTTAACAGAAACTAAACTTTTAATATACTTCATTAGGACTGATACTGGTATCGCTGTCGGGAGGAATAATGTATTTATTCCGTCTCTTGGCATGTTGTAGGTTATTCTTTGTGTGACTTCTTTACTGGAATTAAGTTTTCCCCATATGAAGTAATTTATCGCATGGTTTTCTGGAAGATTTCTGTTGAGTGAACAAAGACAGGGGACACATTTGTACTTTTATTAATGGTAGAGGGCATTTTCATAAATTATATCATTTGTTTTTATTTTGTTGATATGACATTGATTAGAAATATATTTTGCAATAGATTGATTTAAAAATAGAGAAATAGCATCTGCTATAGAAATAATATTTGTAACAATAGTAAAGTATTTGTCAAGCAGGCATAATCTAAATATCAATGCTCTTTGGCAGTTTTCATAAAGACTTCAACGAATTACAGCTTGAAAACAAGTGAACTTAAAAATGCTCCAAAGAAATGTAATTTTGAAAAATTTAATCTTTTATCAGTGGATCTTCAAATTATTGCCTTAAAAATAACGGAAAATGAAATAGTTGTACCACTTTAGGACAAGACTTTCAGCTTTACTGACTTAGGTTTGATGTCACTGAGTCAAAAAATAAACATCTCATGAAAAATAGAGGAAAAAATCCCTTGATTCTCACTTACTTAAAGCAATGGACGGAGTGACCTAAATGAAGATGGATAAAACTAAGATGATTCAGTGGGTTTATCGGTAGTGGCGGCATCTCCCCCGCCAGTGGTGTCATCTGTCAAAAAGGAAAGCAAATGGAAAAGAGTGAGAATAAGACTCTGCTTCATTATTCAACCATGACACAATTTCACAAGATTTTTAATACATTCAATTTGTTTACAATTGTTGGTCAGCTAAGATCTTTTGCTCAAACATGTACATGACTTACTTGACTTATTGCCGTATCGCATCCCAGTTAACCAACTGCGACGCCTCGGCGGCTTCCCTTATCTTGGTCGTTATGTACATGTACATGTATCTTCAAAATGCAGATACGGTACTTATTTGCATTTTAAAATACGTGTATTATTGAATTGAATTTATTTATGTAATAAACCTGTATTAGATTGTATTTATTAATGCATTACATTTCTGCATGCCAACACTGTGAATCTTCAATAAAATTTTATTGAAACTGTAACATGCCGTGAAACTCTCAATCTCAATGGTGTAAGATTCAATAAGCGTTGAGCCCATCAGAGCAAATATTTAAACTTTCGCAACATCCCATCCAACAAAATAACTGTTCAAGTGCTCTCTTTCAGTAGTCAGGATTTATGTCTACTGGGAGTCTGTTCCAGGCCATGATGATGCTACGGGAAAAAATGAATCCCTACATGTTTCTGCTTTTTGTAATCCATATTTTACCAATTTTTCTGAGTGACTGTTTCTTGTACAGTGTCTGTTCTGTTGTTTGTTGAACCAGTGTGGTATTTCGACTGATAAAATTTTGTCGGGGATAGCCTTGTGTGAAGTTTAAAACTATTTTCTTGTTTTCTTCTTTTGTGTAATGCTTGTAAAACGAGTCTCTTTAATATTGCTGAGAGGAATCCCATTTCTCAAGCAGTTTGTAACGAATCTATTCACACATCATTGGGTTCCTTTTATCATTTTGATTAGTGCCTGGTTATGAGGGTCCTTGACAATACATATGGAACTGTCGAAAGCTTTTGAGAAATCAAGTATAGTTACTGTTAGAGCATTCTTAGTTTGATCGATTGGATCATGTTGATCAAAATAGATCGGCCATTTAGTAATTGAGCTCCTCATTGCCTAAGAACTGTGTGCAGTGGCGCTGTGTGTTCATTTATAAATGATTTGAAGTTCTTGGAGAAATCTCCTTAAATTATGGTAATCTCCCCTGATGCAGGTGTAAAGGGAGTGATTACTAGAACAGTCAGACAATGAGGAATCTCAGGATTAATAAAGAATACAAATGAAGGAGTAGGAAAAAAAAATAATTGAGGAGGTATAAACTAATCAGGATCTTAGGAGAAAGAACTAGCAAATCAGGGACCTCA
This sequence comes from Plocamopherus ceylonicus, assembly GCA_039654545.1. Lineage (NCBI taxonomy): Eukaryota > Metazoa > Mollusca > Gastropoda > Nudibranchia > Polyceridae > Plocamopherus > Plocamopherus ceylonicus. The sequence goes on along the minus strand of JBCJKF010651738.1, from coordinate 5,934 downwards.
TAAAATTCATCTGCACATTGACTGAGGACAAAGTATGCATACAATTTATCCCTTTTTCATATGATGATCAAAATTCAAGATGGCAAATCCCTCCAAAAAACAAAACAAATCCCAACAGCAACGAAACAAAACAAAACAAAAAAAAACAAACCCCGACAAAAAACCAACTCATATGTGAAAATTCAAAAGAAAAGAAAAAATAAGTGAAAGAGAAAAAATCCCCCTAAAAATATCAATAAATGAAAAAAAAGCTTTCCACCCATCCCCAGCAGTAGCATGAGGCATTTCAATCAAATGCATAGTATTCCATTGTGAAGAAGTTCAGCCTGCAAAAAAAAGGTGCACTGTTAAAACAAGGTTCGGTTCATGGATTGGTCGATGGGATGGTGAGTTTATTATTTTCAAGCCTCCTGAAAAGTCAGAGGGGCTACCTTTCATTTTTAAGTCACAACATTGAAACGCCAATTGCAATGGGAAAAAAAAAGGCATGACAAAAAACAAAAAAAAAGGCACCAAAAACAAAGTCAAAATAACCATGCACATGTATTACCAAAAATGAGTAAAACAAAACAATACATATGAATCAAAACCCTCAACAAAAACATTAAAAAAACAAACCCTTCCCTCCCCCCACCCAAAAGAAAACAACAAGACAACAAACAAAACAAACAAAAAACAACCCCCCCCCCCCCCCCCCCAATTAAAAAAATAAAAAAATTAAACAAATGAATATCCAAAACTAAAGTACCCAAGTACCTGTAATCAAACGAAACAACAACAGATTTCAAGTGGTAAGCTGCAGGATTGCAATGATTCTGCTTCATACTGATTGATAACATCCTCTTGTTTTAAACACAGTACGTGTCCGGATTTCAATTGTGATGGTGCAGAAGGGAGAGGGAGAGGAAGCGAGGAAGCAAGAAAGAGACAGACAGACAGACAGAAAGACACAGATAAAGTTGAAAGACACAGGCAAAATGTAGATCAACAGATTTATATATAATACAAAGTATAAAAATATATGATTTTTCAATATAATCTTTAAAGACGATATTCCATTTTCTCTCGCTATATACCACTTACATTAGTAGCTCATAAAAGAATTCTGAAATTGCCTCACTGTCCTTAATGCAAATGAAATTTACTAAAAAAAAACCAATACTAACATCTTGTCCCACTGACAATCATCTCGCTTATTGTTGATGAAAGGTCAAATCAGGTCAAAAGGTGGAAAATCGCTGATTGTGAAATAAGGAAATCAAGCATTGGAACAATGAGCTGACAAAATAATAATATGACTTGCTGACATAATAAAATGCCATGTGTTTGGGGGTTTACTTTTTTTTTGTTTGTTCTTTTTTTTCTCTTTTTGTATTATGCTTTCTATCAGTAATTCATGTATATTTTTCTTAATTAAAGCATTCATGTAAAGAAAAAGGAAGTGTAGGGGTTTTTGTCCTTTTTTTTTTTTTTTACCGATAGCTTGATATAAATAAAACTGAGTTTTGAATTTAATTAGTTGTTACACACAGAAGTAGGAAACTGACAAATGTGGATTTTCATGAGGAGGGAATGATATGATTCAAATTCATCCTCAGAGGTCTGACTGACATTCATAGCTAAATAGACTGATTTTTCTGCTCTCTGGTTGAATTCTATTCATTGAAGGAATGACTGTGAAGTGTGTGCATCAAATTTACCATTGGCACCCAACCCAACAGCAAAATAAATTCAATATTTTTTAACACAACGAAACAAAAATATAATTCAATTCAAATACAAGAGAAAATATGAGAAAATTCATAAACTTTTTTCCCATGAAGAAAGTACGAAACTGCAGCAAAAGGAACTCCAAAACTGCAAAAGGTAAAAGAAAAATAAATTAAGATAAAAAAAAAAGTATTAAATTAATCATTGGTGATTAAAACATTTTCACAAGACTGGTTCCCATCTGCTCCATGTTGTGTCCTCCATCTGGAATCGAGAAACATTAGTATCATCAGGAGCTTCATCCTGACTTAGAGGATTGGGGTAAATTTCAATCAGGATGATATTAATTGTTTGTGGCTATGCGTACGTCCCCCTCAAAGACTACGTGTGATCGCTGTCGCTCAGGCACCACTGAGGCATTCCCCCTCTGACCCTCCTTAAATCAAAATCATCCACCTAGTGCTCAAAATTCAGCAACGTGGATGAGTAAAGAAAATTTAGATCCACTCCTGCTTTTTTCCAAGGTAAAGCAAGCATAATTTCATGTAAACCGGAGGGCCATATGCATAGCCACTTTGATATTATTTTGTAACAGCTTACTAGTATAGAATCTTACACAATGACAGGAGACTTGACATCAGTCATTGGAAAACAAAACAAAACATTTCTAAAAAATGACTACAACTAAATTTAAAAAGAAGTGAAATAAAATAATAATTCACAAGAAGGTATTAGACTTATTGAAAATGATGTGCTTAACACAGTGAATGTAAGCCAGCAATGAACGTGGGTGACACAGGTCAGGCACAATGTGATACAAAGCAATGACAAAATGTGACACATTGGCTACAGATCAAGTTGGTGAATTTTCAAATAGTCAACAAAAAGTGTTCATTTAAAGATTACTAAAAAAAAAAAAAAAGGTTACAAAGTGATTAATATATGGTAATGTCACGGCAACATTTGTCATAGATAACAGCCACATTTAAACATGGAAAACATCAGCAATTCAATTCAATGCTGGGCCTCCAACCCCATCCTGATCATACAATCACTAAGGGCTTATCAAACCTTTTTTCTCCTCACTGCCCGTCTGGTCTTGCCCTTTGACGCCCTCAGCGTTCTCACTGGACCCTTCCTTTGCCTCAACATTCGTCTGCTGAGCCGGTTCATCGGCAGCGCCTGGGGTGGCCGCTTTGGCACTGGTTTCTTCTTCTGCTGGCGCCTTGTCCTCTTGGGGGGTGTCCTTTGTCGCCGATGATTCTTTGGCCGCTTCCTCTGCAGCTGGGGCATCGGCCTGCGGCGAGTCTTTGGTCTCTTCCTCCGCTTTCGGAGTTTCACTTTCTGCTTCTACTTCTACTACGTCTTCTCCTGGAGCAATGAATTGTTCAATGGTCGCATGGTGGATGTGATGGGGACAGGAGGTAGTTAGTTGCAGACATAAGTGAACATGAGATAATCAAGAGAAAACTGTGTCATGTAAGCGTGCAATAATAACAAACATCAAAGTGAAATTAACAGCACAAATTGCTGCCTACTCTTGACTGTTTTTTGTTTTTTTGCATGGGTGAACTCCACATTTGAAACAACTACAGGAAAAATTTCCACTTTTTTCTTTCATTTTTTTTCAAGCAGTAAAATCAAATACAGTGAAAAAAAAAAAAAAAAGGAAATAAACTCTCCCATCTTGTAACGGACATTAAAAGTTAAATGCACTTACTCTATAGTTATTGTTCTTACTATTTAAGATGGACTTTTATTATATATCATGACATAAATGAGTCCATTTTGTACAGATTTCAAAGTATGAAATCAAAATTTCATTTTAGTTAAAGTACTGAAACTTAATTTTATCAATATCATTATAAATATATACCTTATATTTCAATATCCAATATTATAATTATCAACATAATTCTGATGAGTTTTATAATTATCAATTATCATTGTGATCTTTATTATATTATTTGTGTTAATATGATATTATTTTCTTGTTATAATTATGATTATTGTCGATGTTGTCATGATTGTTGTTCCCAAGATTAGTTTTACATGAATACTGGTATATATTCCATGATTATAATGCATTTAAAAAACCATATTATTGTAATTGCTGTCGCTATTTTTGTTATTATTATTATTGTTATTATCATTATTATTATTATTATTATCATATATATATATATGCATGTTTAGTGTATAATATCATTAACATATGGTGCAAACAAAAAGGACCCAACAAATGGGATGTGCAAAAAGCAAAAGTTGAATGAGGCATAAAACCGCAACAAAGAAATAGGAACATGCTTTTTTTCTTTTTCTTTCTTTCTTTTTTTGCTTTCTTTCTTATTTGGCTTTCAACTACTTTGTGTAAAAAATTACAATTTTACCATCAATTGCGAGGGGAAAAAAGATAAAGATGGGAACATACATACAGATGTAATGCCATAACAAAAAGGATGGAAAACGAAAATCCCAAAGGAATAAAGGGAAGCAAAGTCCTGCTACTATTGTTGTGTCCACCACATTAAAAGGGAACAGGCCTGAGTATGTATAAAAGGCTTGTAAAAAGGTAAACACTTTCCCTCTTTAGGGACATATGGGTGGGCATTTACAAAATGGTAGGCTTATTCGTAAAATATGGTAAAATTTGAACACTTGCTCATAGATTTGTCTCATCGAACTGCTAATATTTGTATACAATATTGTTTTTACCGTTCTCAACATGCAACCCTACAAAAGGTGTTTAATAACTCACCCAAAAGAAATGCAGATTTCAATCTCCACCAGAAAAAAAAAAGAACTTTTATTCAACCGATACTTGTCGTAAATCAATAACTGGGTAATTTTATTTCCTGTCAATAGCTCAAGACCGAACAATCAATCCATCAGAATTTAAAAGTAAGATGGGAACCTGATATTAATTTGCTTTAGCCCTGGAGTGAAGCTCCATTAAAAAAAATAGAGTGCTTTTCAGAGATGTAATAATGTAAACACTGCTTTGGGTTTTATTTAGGGCTTGAGTAGTGTGCGCATGCTTTTCAGAGATCAAGAAATTTGAACCTTGATTAGGTTTTAGTTTTGGCTTGAGGAGTGCCTACCGCAAGGGAAAGATTCCTAACTGCTTTTACTCTCTTTGCTGGCAAGAGTAATACATGGTGTAAAATAAGCTGTAAGAAGAAAGCCATTTTTCTGATAACAAAGCTTTATCCATCAAATCCTTCACCAAGTGAATCAGCTAGAATTGAATACATGTAATAGTATACTGGCATTGTCAATGGATGAAAGGTTGCAAAAAAACCCCAAAAAACAAAGCAAAAACAAAACAGTTTGAGATGATGATATTTTCTAAATCACGATCATAAATCCCTCTAACTTTTGTTGACATTTTGAATTGTCATGTTCAGGTAATTGAAGGGAGCAAGCTGAATTTTGATTTAAAAGACATTTGACTTAGATAAGCCTTTATCTCACTGACATTTAACCTTTTTAATAATTTGTCATATATATACAGGTATTGGGTAACACACAGTGCTTGAGATAAATTAGTGCAGAAAAGCAATTGAATAACATAATACATGTACATAGCATGAATATCATCATCTCTAGATTGATAAATGAAAAACAAGAAAAATAAGTAGTTTTCTTTGAGGCTTAAAAGCCATGTAAAGAAAAACATTTGACAGAGATAATGAGAGTTACAACATTCTGGTGGAAATTCAATTAAAATATACAAAAAGAGAATACTTAAACAGCTGATCAAATTGCATATTATAGTGTTTTGAGAGTCTTGCCCAACACTAAATGGAAATAACATTTGAAGTAAAAGAGGTAGCTTTTTCAAACCAAGCATATACTTCTAGACTCGACAATGATGGATGGTTTTTGGGAAATTCGAAAGACAATGTGGGCAAAAATTTCTAAATGCACTATAATTGAAAATGTAATGCCCTCAAGGTCATATGATTTTACATAACTTGTTTCATCATCTTAAATTATAGAGTTGAAAGAGAACAATGTAACAAAGCATGAACTGAAAAAAACAAACCCTGCCAAACAAACATAAAAAAAACAAACCAGGAAGAAATTCCAACACACATACACAAAAAGATGGGAGCATGCAAAGACTTTGGAGCTGAAAACTTTTGGCATCATACAAATACAGTGGTGCATCCCGCTCAGAGCAATGAAGGATTAGAAGAAAAAGGGAAAGAATAAATAGAA
>JBCJKF010651737.1:0-19086 GCA_039654545.1 Plocamopherus ceylonicus | reverse complement strand
ACCCGTCCTTCGCGTTACAAGCTAGGCACGCGGGGAGGACGGAAAAACCCGTCCAGCGCGCCTCTTGAGTTAACAATTTATAAGCCCTCTAAGTAGTCTAAGTGTCAGTTTTGTTGAATACAGTCTTGAGAATCAAAGCAGGAAACTCTAGATCTATAAACAGATAGATCTAGAGTAGAACTAGATCTAGATCTAGATTCTACATACAAATTCTGCTATTGTTATTCGCAGACCTAGATCTAGATCGTCTAAAAAATGACAACGTAAAACTAGATCTAAGTCTAAATTAGAACTCAGATACCTGAATGAGTGTGAAGTCAAGACTGACTTCAGCTCGATAAATCTAGCAGACAACATTCATTTGAGGGAGAATGTTCTGAGCAATTTTGTCTAGTATGATATCATTTTCAATAAATTATAGAGGAACATCAGTGGCAAAGCATGATCGCCAGCCCATCTCCTTTACACATGTCATTAGACTTTCCCAATGAGGCTTGTGACATTCGATTTCCATATGGTGCAATGTGACCTCCCTCTACTACAGTTATATCTTATAACTTTAAAACCCTTGAATTAATCAAGCTCAAATTTTGAATCATAGTAGGGAATTGATTGATTTCGTAATGTCCTAAAGCTAAAAACACCTGACAATGATCTAGTGAGCTTTCAAAGTTGGAGAAGTCTTGTCTTTTTTATAACGAATATTTCTGTGGTATTGTGCACTATGACATCACTCTACTGTATATCTCATAACTGAATCATTGAATCAATCAGATCCATATTGTCACTCATTGTAGGGAATTGATTAACTTCGTAGTTTCCCGAAGCTTTTTAAAAATTATACAGTGACAAATATAGTGAGCTTTCAAAATGGAGACTTTTTGGGGGGGGCCACCCGATATATAGATAAAAAAAAACTCTTCACACACGAAGACAAATTTAGACCAGGATAGGCAAAACCACATACTTCTGTCAAAAATATCACATAAAATTCAACCATGTGATGTTGCATAGTCAAATGTTCAGAGCTTGGAGACGACTCTCCTTCCATCTAACCTTTCATAGAGAAAAACTTGGTAAGGATGCCTAACAGCCATGACAGATCAACAGATGTCTACATGACCTTGGATCAATGGGCTTCTATCCAGGCATTACTGAGACAGTAGCAATTTAAAAAACCTGGAAGTCCTGGCAAATGTGTAGGAATAGAACGACCTGTAATCACTCTTACTTTTAGTAAGTCGCCTTATTATGAAGAAAAAAGGGATCGAGTGTAACGGTAGTGATTGAGGAGCACAATCTTGTTGATAAAATCTTTGAATAGAGGGTAGGTTAAAATGTAAATTTAAATAAATAAAAATTTGAGAAAAGCCATGTAGATGTTTGAGCATCAAACCTCGGACGTCTACATATAATATGTAAAGAAGGGACTTCAGAGGTTCGATGCGTCCACATCTAGATGCCAACCACAATGCAACAGAGATAATAAAAATTCTTGGAAATCATGAGCAATTCCAATGGTCCCTTCTTAGTGCATCTGTTTCTTTTTATCAATTAGGAAAGTGATGAACTAAAACCCAATTTCTTTCTTAACTAACAAATGAATAAATAAAAAATCAATGAAAAAATGTAAAAAAGATTAATCTAAAGACTATGAAAAGTAAATAAAATCTGAATTCCAGTCTGTGAAAATTGAAAAGTCGAAGGAATGTGAACTGAAGAGTGGGCTATAAGACCTAATTCTAAATTACCATAATGATAATAAATGCTGAATTGTCTTCAACTTAAACAGAAACCTCTGACATATTTAACCATGCAAGATGGGTTTGAGATTTCCATGCTAAAGTGTATAAATTATCACATTCATCTATAGTAACAAGTCAAATGTGTGGTTAGAAGAAGAAGAAAAGCAAAATTTATCATGGCTGACTTAGGTAGTCTTTCCAAATCTGCTTCATACAGAACATATTTATAACTTTCTACCTTCATGGTGTCAATTACTGTTGCTCTATATTACATGTTTGTAACAGTAACACTAACAGTAATGACATACTCATAATATTATGCAGTTCATAAGTAATTCAGTCACAGAAAAAATGTCAGAGCTCATCCAAGCACACAGAAAGTCTTCTCTTTCTAACTCATATCAATAGCATATTATACATTCAACTAATGTGCAATTGTGAAGACAAATCAGACAAGAAAACATCAAATGAGGGCAACTGCTATAAAGATTCACAAGAAAAAGTAATCATGAATGGAATGTGGCAAAGTTGTATCACAAAAGAGTCTCAAATTGAGAAATTTAACTTACTAATTTAAGTAGTATAGTTGCGTGGATTTTTAAAATGTTATAATACAATAACTTAAATTCAACATGGAAAAGAGGTAAAGCCAATATCATTATCACATTCGAATATACATACAATAAACATATTTTTAAAGGTTACCTAAAGGCAAATCAATGGAATGTGAAGAAAATGTTGACAGTAAACTTTTCTACTTTTTTTTTTCATTTTCAGTTTGTCAAAAATGAGCAGAGTTATCTTAAAACCAATATCAAGACAATTTAATAAGTGACTATAGAGCAGCTTAGCAAGAAATGCCTCTACAAATATCTTGTTGATGAAATTATTCCATGCTTCACCTAGTGAAGCCATGACTGAAACAAGCCTTGTGTATTGCAGTAATCATACAGGTTTTGCACATACTTGACATCAAATTTCAAATCCACTTGCGCACATTGCATTTAGTACTATTGTTAGTATTGGGGCTACGGTTTTAAAAAGTAGCCGATCCAGTCGACGACGCTTATAGTAATGTCTTTGAGAGGGCTAGGAGTAAGATTGCTCCATCAGTAGTAGACCACAGCCGGCAGAAGAGTTTATATTCCATCAGTGCCCATTCCATGGGAAAAGATCGCTATATGCAAAAATCATTACAACTGAATTAGCTACAAGTGGAGTCAAATTAAAGTAAAGGTCGCCTAACAAGTTTTTTCAATAACAAAGATAATAAACAACAGCTCATACATAACACATATCCAGTTTATCATGCTCTTAGCTCTTCACAAGGGATCCTTGACAGGTTTTTTCAATAAAGTAACCTTCGCAACTCCCTAGGGAACATAAAGAGCAAAAGCCATATTACAGACGCATCACTCTTACATACTGATAAGATCTTTGACCACCTATAATCGGGTACTCTTTGTACAACCAAATGGGGTGAGAAAATGTGTGGAAAGAGCTTTTTCAAGAGCTCAACATTGTGTCTGTCACCCTGATTCAAATCTGGGACCTCCAGGATTGTAGGGGAGTGATATTTTAATGAGAAAGCCTAGCTTTCCTTAAGCCACAATAATGAGGAAAAAGTTGCTCTTCTCCCCCTTTCCCTGATTGACAGAGAGGAAGATGATCCAGTAAGCATCTTGAGTATCGGTCATTTCACCTAGCTAAGGCTAATTCATTCCCATGTTTGACCCTTGAAGAGTGCAGGCCCTTTATAAAGGGCAAACAAATGTTCAGGAAGAGAGCAGGCCCTTTAGAAAGGGCATGTTTTGACAGAAGTACAGGAAAATCTCAGGTCTCTTTATTAAAAGCGGTTTACAGTCCTGACTCTCTTCAATGGGAAATCTTCCCATTCATTTTATGGAAAATTAAGCAAAAACACAGAGAATCACAATTGCAAAAAAACAACCAATGACTTTTTGAATTACTTCAAGCACATAGCCAAAAGAGGGCTGTTTTTGATAGGGCAGGGTTTTCCCAAAACATGTGAGGCTACAGCCTGGCACATATTTATCTAGCTTTGTTCCAATTTCTTTGATACTTTTTATTCACATGTTGTTTGCTTTCCAGTTGAGTCAAAATATGACTGTAACTTTATAATGTTATCAAGGATGTTCACTTTCACTTTAGCTGGTGAGTCTTTGAAGGCTTAATGTTGTTTGAATGACCTTGAGTTGAATTCAAGAACTCTTCCACCTACTTTGAATGGCAGTGAGTTGAATTTAAGAACCCTACCAGCAATCAATACCACATAAATAGTGCATATGGGTATTTCATTGCTAAGTAAGGAAGCTTTGTCACAAAAAGTTATCACTAGCTTTTAAAGTGGAGCATAAGTTAAGATCATCTCAAGCATTATGACAATGTCAAAGAAAGTCCCTGTTTATCTTTCGTCCTTCAACCATCATCCTGGTAAAAACATTATGCATTAGGATATTTCAGTTTCAATATAAATGAAAGAGCCACTCTCATAAACTCATTCTATAACCAATATTCAGTTTTTAAACCTGAACACTTGTTAAAGGAAGGTAATATCACTTTTTGCATTATGGCAATGATGGACTAAGCAATGCTACAAGAGTCCTTGCTTTCCTTCTTTCTTCCAAATGATGACCATTCCATTCGCATCACAGGAGGCTAACAAACTTTCATCACAATTGAATGCCACATCTATGACAGGTGCAGAGTGACCTAAAAGCTTATTCACACATGGCTTGGTTTCCTTTGTGACATCAAAGAAATAAACGCACATGTCTTCACTGCCAGAAACTGAAGAATAAAAAAAATAAAATAAAATACAAAGATGAAGCAATTAGATATAGGATAGAAAGAGTGAAATAAAACTTATGGCATAAGACGAATTTTAATTTAAGGGAAAAGAAAATGAAAAAAATTGAATTTACTCAAGCTTCAACTTCTGCAGAATTCATCCTCAGCTTATTCCACTGTAAGTTAATTTCCTATGAAGGCACACAATTAGATACTATTGATTCATCGTCACTTCTCATCATTCTCATACTTACTGACACATGCTCCTTGTCTGAATGACATGAGAGGGCAAAAAGAACTTTTGACCAAGGCAGATCTTTGCTTTATGGGAAACGATTTCTTAAGTTGGAGAGCTCCGTCATCAGATACAATCCTTGGATCAATGAAAAATAAAAACATTTAATGCTTTTATGTTTGTTCATTCATACCATGTTTTAAAGCAATAAAAATGAGCTTTAATGGAAATTAATAGGGCTATGTTAAACTTTATCATTGGGATGGACTGGTGGACCCAACAGGCCACTGTGCAACATATCACTGATCAGGCCTCCCACCCCCTCAACACAAGTTTGTTAAAATCTCTTCCCTGCTTTGCATCTACATATCTTGTTTTTGTTGGTGTGAGTGGATGGGCTAGTGGGTGTGAAGTACATGGAGCTTGTAGGATTGCAGGCCATAAAATCAAGAAAACCACTCTGAGGTGGCATTTGCTGCTCAATCCTACAGCACAACTCTCTGTCTCTTAGACTTATAGCAAATAAAGACAGGGACTTAATGTTTCACAGTAAAATCCACAACCATGGAAGTGTATTTAGTAACAGCAAAGACCATTTAAATTGGACTCAGGGGTACAAACTTAACTGATTGCATCCATTCCGCCACTGTCAGGTGCACCCGTCAACTTCCGTGCTCCCATTGCGTAGCTAAAAGAAGCACTTTGGAAATTGAAAGTGTGTCCCGTCTATTAATAATGTTTCGAGTCTTTCACTTTTCAAAACACCGTGAACCAGAAGCAATAGCATTTCTCATCATCTGTGACCTAAAATATCCATTGTGTTCCATTTTATTGTTTAAAAAAAGCTATTTTTGTTGTGAACCGTGATGCCAGGCAAGGTTTACATCATCTAGGTTGAGGCCACATACTGCTAAACAAGCTCAGCTATGCCTAAATTTATTCATGTTTCATCTATCTGTGCTAAAATGATGTCTTTCTAATATTCTGGTGGTTCCTATGATGTGGAGTTCATATTTTGTTGTTTATTGTGCCATACATTGACATTTCCTTAATGTTTTTTTCATCATTTTTTGTCAATCTCTCGTTTCATATGTGTCTACTAAATGAAATTATATCAGACTCTAGCCATACAAATTCATTACATTCACATTCTCCTAACATTTCTGAACAGTAAGGCATATGACACAATACAGTTGAGCTTGTAGAATGGCTCACAGTTACATTTTAAAGAACCCAACCTGCTGAAAATTTCACAAGGAAAATAACTCGGACCAGCCATTGAAAAAACTCAGGATGCAATCAGTTAATTAGAAAACTTCTGAGCCAAGAAAGCCCTACCTGAATAGACACAGTGAATTGACACAGCAATTCACCAGCAGACATGGATCCCTAGCCTCACGACTGATCCAAGACCTAGCAGACAAACTGGTGATTGGGTGACCTTCGGACACTGTCATCCTGTATCAACAATAAAAAAAAATTACTTCCACTGTGATTTTAACTATTGCACCATAATTAAAATCACTAAAGAAAATAATCAACATATATGAAAAATATACTAAATAAATACATCAATCAATTGTAGAGCTCTTGAACTCTTCTCTCAAAATACTCTGATATACTACTTATATTATCATAAACCTAGACCTTAAAAAAAAAATTTTTCAGATGGATTTTGAGCTTTCCCTTGTTAAGATTGATTCTAGAAGAAAACAAGCAGTTTTGAGTAGCAGGAAGCTCAACAATTTTTAAGCAGCTTTAAAAAAAATTTGATCAGAAAAAAATGTGACTATGTAGCACTATTGACAAGATGAAATCGGACAAAATTTAAGGACATAAGACTTTTTTACGATATAATTTGAAAGCCGAGCAATTGCATTAAATCATAAATCAAACATAATAAATAAAAAAAAGTGAACTTGACACACATATTCATTTGAGGTAGTAGTTAACAACTTATTGAAAATCATATTACTCATTGAGTCTAATCCCAAACCATCCTTTTAAGATTTTATCCCTAATATGGTTGATTATGCCCAGTTTTATATATTGGATTTCAAATATATATGTCTGTAATCCAGATTTAAAAAATCCCATGATGCTCAAGACTCAATTAATTGAGATTTGCCAACAATTTTCATCTAAAAAAAAATATTAACCTGCGTGTTTTTGTAAGCTTTCCTAATGTCACATCTACAGTGAATGAGTAGACAGATCCTCTCTCATCTCCAGCCCAAAGAATTTTTCCAATGGCATCGAAGGTCAAGGCATTGACACGGCCTGTTATTTTGCTACTGCCTCCCTGTAGAAGTTAAAAAAAAAAAAGAGCTTGAATCGTAAAAGCAAAAGGAATCTTAAAAGATAAACAAGTAATTTAAATAAATATAGATGCAAGAAATGTCACTTGTTTGTTTTTTTGAAGACATTAAGCTTAGAATTCTTGAACATGTTTGAGCTTCAGAAGCATTTTCTTTTTTTAATTAAGTATTCAAAATGGAGCATGGATAGCTCATTGGTTTGAGCACTCGACCACCAAGCTAAAGATCATTAAAATCCTAAATATTTGGGGGGGGAGGGGGGGGGGGGGCGCTTTTCTTTCCCCCCGTCCCCTGGCAAGCAAGAGGAATAAATGCCCCTTCTCATTGGAGAAAGACAATAAACTAGGTGGTCCCATATGTCTTTGTTTAAGTAAAAGAACCCACTGATCAAAATAAAAAAGAGCAGGCAATATCGGCCATCATCCCAGCAAAAATCAATTCCTCAAAAAACCTCTTGTCATTCAGACTAATTGACCAGTTCATTAGTCGGAAATCAAGTAGAGATGAAGATCAGTGAGGATGGGACTTTGACTGGGCATCCGTACCACTCTTAGATTAATGGCACAGGTGTATCAATTACATTGCTAAAAGATCATCGACTCTGATGCAAAAGCCATACAATTCTTAATGACACTTTTAGATATCTTCTGCTTCCTCTTGGTAATCATGATAATCATCATTAATATCAACAGCCACCTAATACACATTCACCACCATTCTCAATTTCTCCATTTACAAGAATATTAAAAAAAATTTGTTGCCAGTGTTTTTCATGTGTCTAGATCATAATCATATCTCCATGTTTTGGTTTTGTTTCGTTTTTTTGTGTTCCCAAGCTTCTTCATCCGTCAGGTGGTATCCAAGCTGCAGTTCTTATTGCTTATCTATTGTCTTTTATTTTCTACCCCTATGGAATGAAGTGTCTGTGGCATGGTTGTTGATGGTCTCAGTGATGTCTCAGAGTTTAGTTTTCTCTCTAATCAATTAGATGTTTTATGGTTTTTCCATGAAATTCCTACTGTGATTCTTTCATACCTTCATTGCAAAGCTTTTTCTTTAAGTGGTTTTTTTCTTATTATTTTGCAATGAGATGCTTTCTTTCAGCTCCATATCTGGCTTGTTTAATTCATACGGCATAATATAAAAGAGACAGGAAAATTATTAGACAATTTGCAGTAGGAGATACAAAAAGTGGAAACAAGGAAACAAACATCTGCTTCTAAATAGTACAAACGAATGACAACATTTTTGTTCTGACACAAGAAAAGCCCCAAAACCCCAACAAAAAACAAACCTTGTAACCTTTTCCTGTAGACATGTTCATCAGCTGAACTTGACTTCGACTGTTGCCTGTCTTTTACAATAAATTAAGGCTTAATAAAGTGAAATACAATTTTTGCACAACAATCCTATAATTTATTACAAAATCAATGAATCATTTTACAAAATCAATACATTGTTTTCATTAAAAAATTTCAACTGTGAAAAATCTCCAAAAGCTTAAGTATGATAAACATTAGTAACATGAAAAAACACACGATTTGAAGTAAAACTGAAACACAGTCAAGGGACAAGCCTATCATTATATTTTATTTCACAGCAAATGCAATTCAAAGTGGATATGATTACATTGGTAACAAATAAAAATTGAAACATATTTTTCTTCCTAGTGCTTGAGTGACAGTAAAAATAAAAAAAACCAATAAAAAAAAAAAGAAAAATGATAAAAAATTGCATTCTGCAAGTGTCAATCTTAGTGACTTTAACAAAAATGACAGGAAAACTTCACATGAATTAAAAATTAGGATCTAATAAATGAAAATAGAAAATGACCGTTAGATGATGTGACCTGTGTCTTTAATAACCACAATTGACACCACAGCTCATTTTTTTAAAAAACAATGCTTGAGCATTTGTGGGATGACTAAAACAATACAGCATAAAATGCATGGGCATGGGCAAGAATTTTGTTAAAAACTGGCAATTAAATAAAATTCAAGATTCTATTGTATTTTCTTCTGAATTTTAACACAAAATTGCCTCCACTGACACTTGGTTTTAGCCAATCTAAGAGTTGAATATCAATTCTAGGACACATTAAGGCCCATCAAACAAAAGGATACAACAAACATGTTGTTATTAGAGGGTTGGAACACGCAACACAAGAGCTCTGCACCAAAGCTATCGGTGATAACCCGCATACATGAACCTGCCGCAACATCCCACAGCCTTGCAGTGCCGTCTAGTGAAACTGACAAGATGACGTCATTTGATAAGGACCACACAAAGTCTGAGAAAAACAGAGATAACAATAATGTCAATTCAAGCTGGTTTGTGTCTCTTTTCAAATTTCTTTTTTTTTCACTGCTATTTTTCTTTTATTTTTTGTTAGCTTGTGTGTTTTTCAGCGGGACTGAGTTTTATTCTTGTTTGTATTTTTGTTTTTCTTCGTCTTCTGTCCCCTTCTTTCCTGAGCTTGTGTCATCTTAAAGCTGAGCAATAACTTTAATCCTTATTCTTGTCTATTTAAAAACTCACGGTGAACACTTACCAGTGACTCCTGCTTTGTGTCCCTTGAGCATACATATAACAGTGGCCGGTGGGGGAATTACTTGGCAAATAGACAATGTCCCATCCAGTGATGAACAAGCTACTCGGGATCTATCATCATTTGCAAATTTCACACAGGTCACTGGTAAATTCACGGGGAAAAATCAAAAGGGGCACAGATCCTAAGTTTTATTATATGAAACATGTTGAAATCAATTCAATTGAAACATTCTCTATCCAAAAGGCAATCGAAAAACAAAATCTTTGAGAAAATGATTTGCACAAATTAGGACTGGGCATGATTCCTACTCTAGAATTGGTTAAATCGGTTCTTATATTGAAGTTGTAAATTCTTAGTTTGGCCTAGGCAACAGGGAAGGACAAAGTGATAATAATCTCACTAAATACTTAATATGGTATGCATGCAGGAGTGAAAGTGTAGGTAGCCAACGCATGAACTGTGTGTCAGACTCTGCATGGAAGTAAATGTATGTACATGAAAAAGCTTTCTCTGTGTGTGTACCCCTTATGGAAAGATCTGAATGAAAATTGTAAACAGGCCCAGTCCCTTGAAAGTTTTAGGAAAATACCCAAAACCCATAAGCCTAAAGAAGCCATGTCTAGCTATATCATCAACTTAAGATTTTAAATGCCCACCCTATCCCCTCTGCCTTTTGTTTTTTCTTTTGATTCTTTTTTAAATTGAATATTACGTATTCATTAGTTTGTCAATGTGTGTCTATCAAGTAATAAGTATTAATAGCCACATTATGTTATTCATTCTATTGTACATATTTCATTGTAAATTGAAACACTCCTTTTACCATTTAATACTGTACAAGGCTTTGAGCTCTTGGAACAAGAAAAATGCATGTAATAAATGGTCATTACCATTATTCGATTCAATTCACTTAATTCATCCCATAAAAATAAACAATAAAATTAAAATGTAAAAGAATATAGGCCTAGTGTAGATACAGATTCAGGACAAATTATTTCATTGAGAAAATTAAAAACAAAGCTATCACAATAAACGTAACTATCAAAAATGCAAAGCAGTATAATGCTACATGATGGATGAAAAATTCATGTAGCAAATCAAATACTTCATTTTTAAAAATTCATGCATAATTTCAATATTACAAAATAAAAACAATAAATTAGATGTTGCCATTTTTGTTAAGGAGGCTTATGCCTGAAGGTAAAAATTATCATCAGTTTTCAAGTATGTAAGACTGAGGCAACCTAATAATTTCAAAATATTCTTCTCCCTCACCAGAAGCTGTGTGCTGATCAAATATGTGATGCATCCCTGAGAAAGCATAGTTTTCTGACAGACTCTTTCCTCCAGCCATTGCCCTAGACAAGTATGAAAGCAACACAAAAAGTAAGCATTACAAACAATATTTAATTAAAATATACAAAGTTGTACATTGACATACGCAGAGGTGATGAGTTATGACAGAATCAATGAGGGGTATCCTATTGTAGGTGGAGTATATGGAACACGGGAATGAGGAGATGGTGAATAATATAATGACACTGTGATACACATCGTAGATAATCATGACGACCATAAGGAAGCAAAACCACAGAAGTTCAAATGATGTCTAAAATCCCCTTTCTTTCATTCTTGCTTTTAATTTTTTCTTCATTCATACTCAAATTCGTCAACATAATGGATATATGGTGTTCATTTTTTCTCTTTTTCCTTTATAAAAATTGAGTTAAAATTTATTATCTCATAGGGATCCTACAATCTGCTTCAGGTCCATCCTTGTAACATGAGATAATGTGCTGATCTAACTATTTTTCATTGCTATAAATGTATGTGTTTCTCTAAGTACTCAATTGCTGCCGTTGCACTTCCTTCATAGTAGAGGATAATGCTCCCGCAGACTTAACAAAATTGACGAAGGCAGTGTGAAACAAAAATTCATAAGAAATAACATGATCAATATTAATTGATTATGACATACTTGGTATTACTTTGCTCTTTAAGAGGTCTTTGAAGTTCACCTTCACTTATATCCCTCTTTCTCCAAAAAATAAATTCCGTTATAAAACTGAGACGTATGTGGTAAATTACCTGCTGGCTTCAGCAGCACTTGTAGGAACAACTTCAATGCTGTCATAGACATGTTTCATGGGACCTTCATACAAACATTTAAAGGAGCTTGTACTCAAGTGGCGACGATGACCATATTTTCTACTGTCAACACCAACATTCATGGATTCTAAGCTCTAATGCATCAAGATAGAAAAAAAGACATAACAAATATACAACGTAGGCAAAATTGCAGTATTTTCAATTTAGACAAGCTATGCTAGACTTTCTATCTTATGAGTGTTTTCTTCCTAAAGTGCTAATTTATGATGATGAGAGCAATACCATAAATCTCCTTTTATATTGCTCCGTGCCTATAAGTTACTTTTTCCCTTTTCATATATTAAATTATAATTTAAAAATACAGATAGAAATTTGAAACTAATTATAAACTTTTCCAACAGGAAGTTCTTTCACAAAACATTATAACATGTTAGAAATGGGCAAGAACAAAACATTAATTTTCATGAGAGCATAACAAAACATACTGTAGGTCCCTTAGATACCTTTTAAGAAACACCCTCTTTAAAATGTTTTAATACTATAACACCAGACTTCCTTTCATTTTAAATAGCATGGTATCTTTTCTTAATTCATAGTCATATATTTTTGCAATAGACCCTAAAATAGATCAACATCATCAAATAAAAGGGATGCATGTAGTAACAGTAGGGATTTTAAAAAATAAAATAGGAAATGATGTTGATCTTTGTTTTCAGTCAATAGCAATATCAATTCCACATTATCTTTAAGCTTGAAATTGCTATTCAATAATTATCCCCCTTTTGGGGAGAAACACACATGTGCTTTTCATAAGAATGTATATAGAGTAGTTACCGCCTATTAGTCCTCCGGCTAAAAAGTCTGTTCCGCCTAAAAGTCCACTTTTTGGACAAAACGTAATTTTTTGCTATATAAATAACCCCTCTAATAGACCACTCGGAAATCCTAAGTTCCGGCTAATAGTCCGCTTTTATCCAGACACACCAGATCTACCAACAACATTTTTCTGATTTTATGAGGCGGACTGGGCCAAAAGTCAAAGACTGAGTGGCCTATTGCAAGGCCATCTTGGAACCCAATAAAGGCGCCCCTGCAATAAAACAACGAACACTGTTCAGTATCTAGGCAAGGTGATGAGTATACATGTAATAAGACGTCATCGCAAACAAACTGTCCGTCATCTATGGTTCGTCTGCTGTCGTCTTAGCCAATCACATGTCGCTTTCTCTTCCAGGTTAACAACACCTTTGAATGCGTGCACAGCATCTGGTCGTCCAGACCGGGCCATACACAACGACGTGATCAGAGTTCCATATTGTGGAGGTAGTCTGTTCTTATCTATTTAATGTCGGCACCAATTGGACATCACATGTATCTGTTGACACTTAACCCAAGGCATTCAGATTGTCTCAAAATAAATGAATTTAAAAAGAATGAAGAAATGAAAAGAAAAATCATGTGATGACAATTAACAGAGTGTGTCCTGGTGGACGTATGTCTGATGCAAATAAATCGACCCTCGACATATGTGTTGCATGGTCAGTTGATCGGCGAATGGCCAATAGTCCATTCCGGCTAATAGTCCGTTTTTGCTGCTTCCCATGGACCGGACTAATAGGCGGTAACTTCTGTATTTACATTTTAATAAATATTTTATTTTGACTAATGCTACTCTTTTTTTCCTGAAGAGAGGCCTATTGACCTATAATATACTGAGCGTCATAATTAACTTTACTCTTCTAAATTAACAGTATCTAAAGAACGGCTGGGTGTATTTGTTCAAACTCGGTACTATGTGAAAGGTAAAACAATGCGGAACAATTTCCAAGTCATTTGAAACGATAACAAGTTTTCAAAACCAGAATTATAAAGAAATAATAGGTTTGAAAAGCAACACTACAAAATGAAAGTGAACATGAAAATGCTGAATGTGTGATCCACTCATATAAAGTTATGGGAAGAGGTAATGTTTTGAAATGAAAATTTTATTTGTTGTGAAAGGAATACGATAAAACATGAAATGAATGGATTACATGGATTTTTGTCATTATTTACATTATAATCAGCAGAAAATCAGTAGGCTAGTAAAAACTGTTCAAATGTCGCTAGTTAAAAATGCGTGTGCCCTCCAGCTGCTTCTAAGCAGGCACACACTCGATGTCGCATTGATCGGGTAAAATTTGTTATTCATTGTTGGGGCAGGCCGTTATATTCCTCACGTAATGCCTGCCTCAATTGATTCAGAGTTCGAACGTCATTCCGCCTGCTGATGCGCTTGCCCAAGTCGTCCCTGAGATGTGCTATGGGTGACATGTCAGGCGAAACGGCAGGCCACTCCAAGGTTTCGATGTTATTGTCTGTGAGAAAGTCTTGGGTTATCCTCGCCACATGAGGTCGTGCGTTGTCCTGCTGGAATAAGGCCATGTTGTGGTGATCTCTGAAGAAAGGTACAACATGCTTGCTCAAGACACTGTCTCTGTACAACTGCGCCGTCATGCTTCTCTCAATGAAGAAGAGTTCAGTTCGATGATGAGAGCTGATGCCAGCCAACACCATCAATGATCCTCCCCCACAGGTTAACACTTCCTTGACGCATTTGGCCGAGAAGCGCTCTCCTTCCCTATGCAATATGCGCATTCGTCTGTCCGCGAACGACAGTTTGAATCTGCTCTTGTAGGAGAACAGGACCCGGTCCCACTGGGGCTGGTACCAACAATTGTGGGCCAGGACCCATTCCATCCTCCTTGCTGCGTGGTGCTCTGTTAGAAGCATTCCAACATAGGGGCGGCAACACTTCAGTCCAGCTTTCTTTAGGCGACGGCGGATTGTGGACATGGACACGCCGAACTGGGCCTGTTTCTCGTACGTTGGCAAAGGGATTGTCAACGTGATGTTGGGCAATATCCTGGTCCATTGCATTCGTTGTGGATGTCTTCCGTCCACCACCAAGGATATCATCTACTCGCCCGTGCTCATCAAACTTTTTGAGTAAATAATGCACAGCTTGCCTTGAGCAATTGTACTGCAGTGCAATGGCGTTCGGCGTCGATCCAGCATTGTGCATGCCGACGATCTGGTTGCGCTGCGCGTTCGTGAGTTTTGGCATTCTTTACACTGTGTTTGAAGAAGACTTTTTCGATATTCGCGATGCACGCCTTTATATCCCTATATGTGAAGACATGGTATCTAATGAACGTCATGGTATCTAATGAACATCATTGTATCTAATGAACGTCATTTTTACTCTCCAGTGCCGCGTTCTGTCCTGGATGGCACCATCAAAGCAACAATGAATAAGTCATTCTCATCAAAATATTGAACGCACAATTGTGTTGTCTCTAATATTTTTATCCCTCACCTTTCCATTAATAAAATATTAACAGGTGCAAATTATTCCACCATTTTTAGATATGATCTAGCCCAATTATTTCCAATTCTCTTTGTTCCATTCAAATAAACCCGCAACTTTTCGTTATATTTCAAAAACAAATGCGTAAGGTTAAGTATGACGCTCAGTATATAATATCAGATAGACTCTGAGATGTACTGTTGCCTAAATATTTACATAGACAATTATTATATACATGAATGAATCTTTATTTATATTTCCAGTGTTTCTTTATATTGGGTTGTTTTGTGTGGGTGGGTGTTGGTGTGTGTTAATCAATACATGTATACAAACTTATTTGCCAATAAAGTAAAGCCTATATTATGTATTTGAGCTGAAGATGAGATTTCACTTGATCCCTTAAAATAAATTTATGCTAAAATGATAAGTCAAAGGTAAACAAGTACAACAACTTAAACATTCAAACTCAGACACATTGCAGGGATATTATAATTTATTTATACATGCAAAATATATTGCGCAATATTTACATGTGTGCCAAATTTATTATACCCATACGCACAGGAACTAATCCTTACAGATATAGGGACTATTCCTTAAAAATATAGGGTCTAATCCATACAGATTTTGGAACTAATACAAAGGGAGCAATAGCTCAAACAAATCGTTGTGCCGCAATCAATCACACACCACAATAAATTATTAATGCTTGTATTAAAATAACATCAGAAGTATATTCTTTACCTCAGTTGCTCTTCCAATGCTCCTCATACTAAAGGATCTGCTCTTAAGGCTTCTGCAGACAAACAAAACCGAAAAAAAAAAAAATCATAGTGAGAAAAACTAAAAGAAAAAGAATCTTGATATTGCAAAAGTCCACAGTAATGGGATCGTTTCCTTACAATCTCCCAATTAACAAAATTCTCAATTAAAACAGACAAATTACTGCTCTGCAATATGTTGACATAAAAAAAAGGAGTTTCAACATTTCAAAAGTTTCTGTCAAGAACAATCAATATTGTTATAAAGCAAGAAAAGAAAGTTCATTTTGGTAATATACTTGTACGGGTACAATTCAGTGGAGCCTACGTTTTGTTTTCTTTCTTTTCTTCTCATTACGATAATACAAAAAATTTATGATATGACAGGAAGTCATGGGAGCATGCTCTGGGATAATTAAGTCTATTTTAATCAAATAGACCAAGTGAAAAGCATGTGACAAACAAAAGATTCCTTTTCTCTTGACTTCCCAAAAGTCACAATCTAAAGTGTAAACCGTCTCACTACTTAATATGGTGAGCATGCAAAAGTGAAAGGGTGAGTAGCCAATATATGAACAACTTTTTGTCAGGCTCTGCATGGAAGTATATGTGTATCTATGAAAGAGCTTTCTCTGTTTGTGTACCCCTGTTATGGAATGATCCGATTGAACATTGTAAACAGACAACCAAGGATTTGTTTTTATATAATTCTTGAATGATGTATGTTGAGTATTTCATTCAGTTCTTTGTGATGAAATTTATTAGGCCTTTCTTCTTCTGCTTTCACCTGTGCCAATGTACATGGTATGCAAGCAAACTAATTTGTCTATTATCTGGGAGTTTATTTTAGAGGCAGATGCCACCATAACTGGAAACTACAGTCTGTTAAAATGGCTGTTACCTGGTTAGTCTATGATTTATCTATGTATGTGTTAGGACAAACTTAAAAGAAAACTTAAGGTAAGGTTTGCACAGTTGTGTTTTACTTCAATGATATTTTAGTATCTAACTTATTATCATGAAGAAAAGAAAAAAATATGAGTCATACTTACGACTGATCTGAAAAAGAAGGACTTCCATATCTTGAATTAAGAAGCTGAGCCCGCAAATGCAAGTAATCTTTTCTGGAAAATCCATCCTTCTGTTAAAACCACACAAAATATGTAAAGGATGGAAATCATGCAATATATAACATATTGAAAACAATGAACCTCTTTTCAAAGCCCACTGTGGGAACAAAGAAATTTTAGTTTTATAAAGAGTGTGATGTAACAAAAGAAGTGATCTTTGTCTATTGACAAAACTAACATGATCAAAAATAAGCACTGAAAAAGAAATTAACTTGATTTGGTACAATCAGGTTTTATGTTTACCTCAATTTAAATTAATCACAGACAGATCTTTATATTTATTATTTTTTATATCTCGACAGAGAAATTTATCTTTAAAAATTTATTAGTAATTCAATTTAATTGATTTGTACTCACACAATTCTACCTAAACTAACCATTTTTTATTTTTTTTCGCAAAATAAGTTTTTTTATATATAGATCTATATCAAAATAATATTATAGAACATTTTCTCATCATAGTCCCACTTAAGAAAAATAATGCATATATCATATTGTGCAATTTATTTTATTTTTAGATCTAGTTACTCTTAAATTGCCTGTATTTTTTTTTCTTTTTATCAACATTTTGCTTACTATTTCATTCAGCCAACAACAAAATTAGTTATAATAACCCTCTCTGTCAATAGTTATATTTGACACTTTTATCTTCATTTAAAAAACGTAAAATTAAAACAAGCATAAAACTGAGGCATCATAATTTTGAAAAAATGCTCAATTTGAAAAAAATTCTAACATTATAACAAATTCAAGAAATGAACGAAACCTCATTTTTAGCATGCTCTCTAAGTAGCTGGCTCCTTCGTCTGATATATAACGTTCCTGGTAAAAAGAAAGGAGGACACATTTGAAATCTTGTTTTGACAACAAGTATTTGATTTGATCATGCAGGGAAAGCTTCAAGTCAATTTGTTGATGACAGTGATGAGGTTGCATACACACCTAACAACAATTTACACATCCATCATGAATGTGATTTAAATAAATCTGATTATCTAACTTTATTTGAATTTGAATTTTTTCTTTCATCAATAAAATCTCTTTGTCATCCATCAGAAACAGAAATTGTTATATATTTTATGGTTTTCTCTCTACAAAGTAAATTTCTCCTCCATGTGCTTGTCAACTTTGGGTAATTTTAAAAGCGAGTTTAGAGCGGACTAGCATAAAACATCTCAGCAGACTTCGGAAAAAACCCCCAACAAATATGATACAACACAACATTAGTGATCAGAGGTCATGAGCTAAAAGGCAAATATATCACATGATGATAAGTCTGACTTAGTGCCAAAGCACGGAGTTTTACTATTTTGAGAACCTGTAACGGGGATAAGTGCATTTTTAAAAAAAAGGTGACCTTTTATATAGCGCAATTTCCACTCAATGTACACAAAGCGCTTTACAAGGGTCCCCAAACCAACAGCAACTTATATAAACTATGAAGGATGAAACAAAGTACGTGTTAGGCGTTAGTACAATTTTTCGGACAGGGACGACACTATTAACAGCAAGGTACTCATTTTACACCTGAGTGAGGTGAAAAAATGCGTGTAAAAAGCCTTTTCCAAGAACTCAACATCGCTCCCGTCATCCGGATTCGAACATCAGACCTCTCCATCTCAGCTCAAGTGTCTACCTCTAGAACATGATGCCACACATTTAGTATTTAATACACCAAGATATATTTATCTAGGCCAAGAAAGAAATCCAGAGATGGATTGAGGAGGGGTGGGGGAGGCTGCCCTTGAAGGAATGCAAAAGGTATAGACTCAATATGTTTACATTGAATTGGTCTAAAAATAAAAAAATAGATATATACATAAATAGAGGCAAAAATAAAATGACACATAGATATGATATCTTTTTGTGTATAGAAACATAAGAAGCCTTTCAAACAAGAATGGATTCTAACAATCGAGATTGATGCACAGTGGTGACCGCCAGGGTTATGACTGTAGCGCAGTAGCGCGCTACTTTTTGCAGTTCGCTACTTTTTTTTTGTGAATAGTGTAGCGCGCTACTTTTCAGTAGCCAGTAGCGAATAGTGTAGTGCGCTACTAATTTTCAGTAGCGAGTA
>JBCJKF010651626.1:0-12825 GCA_039654545.1 Plocamopherus ceylonicus | reverse complement strand
GAATATTACCCGCGCCGAACGACTGCGAGCAAGACTGAAGAGGTAAGAGTGACAACGAAGAGGTCGAAAGATCTTTTATGTACTCCTGATGACTATGGTAGATGATAGCCGGCTCTAGACACGCGACGAGTAATTGGTTGACGATCGCAATCTATTCCGCGCTCTGAACATATCTCAAGAAAAATGCACCGAGGTACAAGAAAATAAAGTGTGCAAATAATGCGAAATGGAGATAATTGATACTGCTCTAGTTTCATATAGAATAACTAGATATATTACTTTTCAAGTAATATTTTAATTATAAGACAAAAGAAACTTTCTTTTTGTAAAAAAAAAATATATATATAATACATCCGTTTCATATATTATAATTCTTATCATAATATTATAGATTTTTATTACTTTCTCTAATGTACGATTTTAGAATTATTTTATTTGACTGTGTAAATATAACGTTAACGCGAGCAAATAAGTATAAAGAGAGCACGAGATCTAGATAGTTATTTTGATAAACAAAGTTCTAAAGCACAGGCCCCATAAGTTGCTCTCGTGTCATCGTAGTCATACTAACCGACGAAGGTTTCTTCTTGTAATAGCCACGATATATTACGAAAGTTTCGTTAGCTATAGTTTGACGTCTTTATAAGAGCCAAACTGTTTCGAGCCCTTGGGCCCCCGCTATCATTGCTACCACTCACGAGTCATACTTAATAACAATGTTGCACGTAGTGCACCATCGCTTTCGGTATCTAATCACATGTTACGTATACCGAGTATACCGATATTCAGAAAAGTGATGCAATGAAGTAATTGTTTCTGCTGTTGATCTTCAAAATTCTTATAGCTGTGAGAAGAAAAATTATTCGAGTAATTAATAACCAAAATTGCTCAAACACGACAATTGTCACGCAACACATTGCGGACATTCTAATATCGCGCGTCTAATATCTTAACTTTTATTTTACCCTACTTAAAGAATATTTTTAATTTCTTTAATTATCATACCCCCACATTCATATGTTTTATTGAGCGCGAACTTTATTCTATGTTTTTTTTTTTTTTGTACCAATTTATCCATTTCGTAAAAGTTGGGCAATTATATTTAAAGTTTTTTCCTTAACACGTACGTTCCGTATTCTGCATTGCATCGTCGATGCGCTTCGCCGACTTGGGCATTACGTCGCGCTGCGCATTCATTCGTTATCCCGTCTATAATTATCGTCGTCGATACAATCTTTCATATTATAAACCGTTCTAATTGTCTCGTCGGCTTGGCGACTTCGTGTAACGCAAACGATCGCAATCATCGAAACGATCGTTCTTCCGTCGTCTCACGCGAAGTCTTCGATCCACGACGTCCATAACTCGCTTACGCCGTTTCGTCCCCCTCCCCCTCCCCTTCCCCCTCCCCGTACCCCCGTCCCACCCTCCCGCGGATCAGTCTACTCTCGCGCGGGGCGAGGGTGGCCAGCACGAAACGGCCCCATGGAAGCCTCTTAATCGCACCCCCGTCCGAGTTTCAAAGTTTACGGGTTAAAGACCGGCTGCGTTATTAATGCACGGATTCCGTGATAGCGGCGTCCGGTCAATATATCTCGCGTTTCCGAGCGATTCTTCCGAGCGGTGCAGCTATACCAAGTCCTCTTCCCCCGCAACTCTATAGTCTTCGATCGATCAGTCTGTACACGTTTTCCTGTACTCCGGCTTGCTTGCAAACAACAAAGCGAGAACGAAAAGAGAACGTAATACGTTTTTAGATATATTCAACATTATTACAGTATCGATATCTTATCAAGAGGATGGTCAATATTTCGTGATTTGAAATGACGATAAAATTAATTTGTCATACTTGTCATTTTTTTTTTTTTTTTTTTATTACAAACGACGCTTCAGATACATACTTTTTGCACTTAATTAAAATGATACTTATTGCAAAAAAAAAAAAAATCAATTAATTTTAGTCATCAGAAAATCCATATATACCTTATATATAATAAAAGTATAGATATTAATATATTTGCGATATAATCTTCGAAATATGAGGAAGATGCACGGTATAGCTCCTCCCCGCGCGCTTTCCCTTATATTTCAATTATTTTATAAAATTATTCTCGCAATTTATTCGCGCGCATTGAAATTAGTCTGTCGGACGGCCGATCTCGAGAGCATTCTGGAAGCTTGCCGCTTCTCGCATTATATTCTTTGCATAATAATTATGACGATAATGAGGGTTTACGATAGAAGCGCGCGGCTACCGACATGTTCCATACACTCTCCCGCCGGTACTTTCCGCACTCCAATTTGGGATTGGCGAATGTGTTGCCTTGTCGAGTTTCGCGGGAATTTCCCACGTCTGTAACTTTTTCGCCCCGGTACATCAATTCCGCAAAAACCAGCTAGGTATTGTTACCTTATTACATTTGAGAACTTCTGCCAGGCGCGCCGCACTAGCCCTTGGCTGAAAATCATTCTCATTGCATTTTACACATTTTTGCAACAATGTGCAAACATGCTCTTACGTTATACACTCATTAATAAAGTTATTAATGCGATGCGCGATAGTATTGCTCTATGCGAGATACGGTTGGTTTAAAATGCTAAGATGACTTTAGATGCCCATCCTCGCGTTTTAATGCAGAGATACACGACCGCGCACACAGGCTCGAACATATTCACATATATTTTCTCATTTCTGCAGTCTATTTTTTATAGTAGCATTTATTACTACATGCAACTAAATGTAGATTTGAGAAAAAATTAAAAAATTAATTTATCATATTATTTTTAGATAATTATTCATTTTATATATTTTATTAACTGCAAATGACTTTATTATAATAAAATTTTCGTCGATAAAACTTTATCTGAACCATTAGTTATCCTTCGCTTACGAAAAATCTGCATATTTCTTATTCACTAACTTTAATAAATCTACACAACGCCGTTTCAAATTATTACGGCCTCCTGATCGCTCACAAGTCTCTGTGGAAATAACGGGGGGGAAATGAGGGGAACCAATCCACGAATCTTCGGTACCAAGTTTAGCGAGAGGGGGCCGCACGCTTCGGAGGATGTCGTTAAACTTCTTGAAATTGGAATGCAAACAAACCCATTATCGTAAAGTCAAAGGGGAAGACAGCCGTTTATTTAAAAGCCGCGGCGCATGCATAGTGCACCCCCTGTCCCCGTAACGCGTTCCACGTGCCACCAAACCGACAGACCATCAATGCCTCGCTCGCCGCACGAGAAGTATGAAAAGTAATTAAATCTTTGTCTTGGTAACTGCGATCGACTGCAAATATTGCGCTCGCCTTGAAGAATTAATATTTTATTACGATAGAAAAAAAATAGCAAGCATATATCGCGACGATTCTCTCACAGATTTTTTTACCTTCTCAACATTGATGTTATCTCTTTATCGTTAATTAATCAAAAATATATAAATATCGATATCATTAATAATTTATTTGGTGTTTCAAATATTTAGTTTGAACATAAAGTAAAAATTTGAAAATTAAATATATTTGTCATCGCACATGTGAAAAAGCTGTCATTATGTGTCGCATCGTTAATTCTTCTTTTTTTTAATTTGCATTTAATTTTAAATTATTTAAGTCGCTATTTACTTTAATAAGTATTTTGCTCGTTTGACTATAAATTTAATACGGCTTTTAACACACGCTGGCAAGATAGGTAAATCGTTTGCTGTGTTGTGAAAAATGTCAGTATTTGCCGGCTGACGTACTGCTATCAACACTTTGCTGTCGTGTGGCTATTCGTGACAGAAAGATATCGTGCAGAGCTTTCAGTGTCCAACGATAAATCCAAACGATCTTTAAAGGGTGTATTTATAAAAGAGTTATATCCGCAGTGTGTTCGCGGCAAGTTGAAAATTTTGAGAAAAAGATACGCAAGATTATAAATAATAGGAAAACTGTATGTAGAGCAATTACAACGTTAAACAGATTGCGCCAGTTAAGGACTCTATTGGATAGTATAAATTGTGAAATTCCACTTTGGATAGAAGGTAGAAGAGGCAAGCGTCTCTACCTGTGAGAAAATGATTCGTTGCATATTCTATTATCCTTAATAGCGACGTTCTCGATCTACGCCCATTGTGAATTCTACTTGGCCGCATGTGCTTGCGTCAGAATTACTGGTTTCTCGGTGTAATTTCGTAGAAACGCGCATCGATCCATGAGGAGTACGTGATTTATGTTGCGAAACTAACATATATATATATACGTTTAATGTTTGTATATGATGTATAAATAATTATATAACATTAATATATCGTAACAAATGTTTGTAAAATCGGGAACAAGAATCAAAACATTTTAACGATTATATTGATTAAAATATTATACTACATGCTAAGCAAGAGAGATTAATTTATCACAAAATCACGAAAAGAATAACGTAATTAATTGATCTCTCATCACACCTGGCACACGTAGGGCAATGATATCTCCCTCGAAGAATTAGCCAATCTGTAGATTTCGGTATCGCTTTTCTAATACGAGCGAGCATCAAGGAAGCAATCTTCCACCCCACGCAATCCGCTAACGAATCAAGAGTGGCAATAGCGCAGGAGAATATCTCCATCTGTGTTTCGATTCGACCGACAATCGGGTATCTAAGTAGGTTAATAAACGGGCCTCGTCGATGCTGTCGGATTCCCATAGAACCAATCGGCCGCGCAACACGCAACGTCTAACGCGCCACGCAATGAATCGCACGCATCTCTAAATCTTCCCAGGATGATTCAGAAACGAGCCAATAAATTTACAAAATTGCTATTCCAAACCTGTCGACAATTAACAATCTTAATAGAGTTATCGTCATGTGCGCATATATTAAAATAATGGATGCATAAATTAAAATAATATTAAGAAAAAATAAATTAAATATACTAAAATAATAATTAATAAGGCAAATCCCAGATTTTTCGGATATGAATGAGGCATTGTTCTATTCGCGGTCAAATATTTGAATAAACCTAAATCTGTTCTTAATATTGCCATGCTTATCAATTTAATTAATTTTTTTATTTTTGAAACAAAATCATAATCTAAATTTATTCAGAAATTTAGATTATAATTTTGTTATCAAAAATTGAGAAATCACTCACATCTCGCGATCACGTTGATGGAAACGTAGCGCCACGAAAGACAAGGTCCCCTCATCGCGCCAAGACACTAAACGAACTCTCTAAATCCAGAACAAAGAGCACACTGCTCGATTCCCACGAAATAATAGAAAATAAATATCTACCCGATGATTACTCTCTTCGTGCTAGTTGCGGACGTCTTCGTGACACCCCTCCTTGCCGCTTCGCGGTTCGATGCACCTGGGAAGGAAAGCCGCACATGTGTAAGCAAGACAGAAAACCCGAAGAATAATACATCACAAAATGTTCCACACGCACGATTCGATTTGCAACGGTTTCCACGTTAATGGAATGCTAGAAATATCCCATCGACACTTCTGCCTTTTGTATGTGGGAATTATTATAGGAAAACAATAATTTTTTTTTTAGTATTCTTCTCTATTGCATGTATTGCTTTAATTAATTATGTGAAACACAATTACAAAACCCTTTAACATAACACAATGATTTAATTAATTATTATTAAACTTTTACAATTTATTATTTATACTGATTTTAATATTATTTTTCGCAATATATACGTAAAAATTTTTAGAGAAAATAAAATAATTTGTGATGAATTAAAGTAATAAATTAAAATAACAAATCACTAATTAAATAAATAATTAATTTTTATTTCTTCACATCATCATCATATATTTGTATTATTCGATTTTTATTATGTTGCCAATGTGCATATACTTTCATATGCATATATTCTTATATAATTTGAAGTGACATATCGAATTATTAGAATCGTGATATATAGACTTGCGAATATCTGGGTGAATATCATCGCTCATCGGTGACGTCTTTCGGATAGGCGCGAATGACGCGGTGGAAAAGAGAATCGACCAGCTGTAGAAGAAAAATTATCACCTACAGGGCTTTTCGCAAGGGCTGCGTAGAGAGAGATAGGGACAGGTGCGGCAATTAAAAGGGCTCGCCGCCGTCATTTGTTTCCGCGGTGATCTCGACGGCGTATCTTGCGAGCTGCTTTTATAGTCATAGTTTCCTTGAGCTGAGCAGGGAGAGAGAGGGGCCGTCTGCATAGTGGAGCTAACCGAAGACGAGGCGCAGGCCACGAGTCATTATTGTTCATGCCCGGACGCGCGTTGCGCGCGTTGTGATGTATAATTCAGAGCGACTAGAACGATCCGCGCTTTATATTTCGTTGAGTAACTCGATCTGATAGCATTCATGATATCGATAATATCGTTTCTTATAAATCCCATGGGAGTTGTATATTTTCGTCCCCGCGTTAACTCGCGCTTTGCTGAAAGAATGGATCGTTATTAAGATAGTTATCAAGGAAATTCCCTGACACGGTCCATTATTCTTATCTGAACGTAATGGTGGGAAATGATATTGTAAGTATATTCGGCAAAGGGTAAGATGAATCGGGTAATGCGCGATTAAATATGTAACAATGTGAATATAATTAATAAACATTTCAGTACTCTCCTTTGTAGCTGCGCGACATTTTTCATTGTGAATATCTATAATCAAAGATAAATAATACACATTAGTCTCATCAGTTATAGCTATAGAGAACTATTTAATTTAATTTAACTATTTAGTTTAATTTAAAAAATTTTAATTTAAAAAATATGCTCAAAAGAAAGAAATAAAAAAAAAACTTCGGAAATAATAAATAAAAATTTTAATTTAAAAAATTTGTAGAACTAATTGCAACTAATTTGCTGAATTACTATAAATATTTCTATGTTTAATCCATGACACATGCTAGATGATTTTACATAATTCTAGATATAAACAGGAATTAGAAGACGTGAAAAACAGTGTAAAATGGCTACGTCAGGGATTGTTACATATGTGCCAAACCAGAATGAATGAGCTGAACGTTACGAAGGCGGGGTCGAGGTTCGAGAGGGTAACAGGTGGTCGAGCAGGAAACATAGGCTATATAAGAGCAGATACTAGCAAGTGGTTAGCATAACAATTGCACCAGCTACTGCGTTATACGCGAACTCGAATGATTTATGCACGGACATGCGTCTGATATTCGCACGCATCTCCAACATTGCAAACTTAAAACTCGCAAAGTTTTTCATTTTTTTTTCGATGTTTCCGCTGATTATCGACACGTGTCAAGAATAATTCATGAAATATACGATCAATGCATTTTTATAAAGCAAAGGATTCTTAGGCAAACAATCTAGTTCATAAGTTTATCTAGAAATTTTTTGTCTTTAATAAAAAATAGTTAAATAACATAATTAAATAATAAAAAAAATAATTAAACTCAAATATAATTAGAGACAAAAATATTATTTTATATATTTTGATTATTAAAAAAAAGATTATTTTTAAAAATTACGTTATGACATATAATTTTAATACATTATTATTTTACGCTAAAATAAGAAAGTATATTTTAATGAGCACTGCTATAATAATAATCTACAATTTGTGGTTCAGTTTCCTGCGAGCGGCGGTCTCTTTCGACATTGAAATGCGTCGACTCGACTTGCGGTACGAGTTAGTCGACGGTTACAGATCATTATCGATACGCAATAAAGATGAAGCCCAGTACTCTGGTGAACGGTTCCTTATAACGCTCTTGATGTTATCGCGATTGTGACAAAAATGACGTGTATCCGCCGGAAGTGCTTCCTTGCCTTTTGCTTCCTTCTAACTCTACTACGCGGTCTTCGGTCCCTCCATTATTTTGTAGTTAGCTTTTTTCCTCTCACAATTCCTATTACTCGCTCGGCTCTTTACCAGGATGATTTGCTATTTCGTACAGCCGCGAATTTGCCGACGCGATCATTTATACGCTCATCCAACTCGCACACATGTATATATACAGGTCAAGTCAGAAATAATACATTCTTTGACATTGAAACTAAAATTGTTCTCTTAATAAAAATGTGATTAATTATTACTTAATTACATGACGACTTTTTTTTCCTATATTCAACCTTAAAAATTATCTCAAACTTTAAATTAAAATATTAATACACTTATTTTGCGTTCTAATATTCATATACTCGACGAAAATTATATTAATTATAACAAACTTGATTATTCAGAATTTATTAAAGAACAATTATTATTAAAATATTCTTATTTCATTTTCTGCTACGTGTTATTCTTCTGGCCTCAATTTCTGAAACGACTTGTATGTATGCTGACGGTTTGCAAAACGCTTGCATCTGCCACTGGCATATCGAATGGAGTGTCAAATTAATTGATCGCGATCTCTGACGAACGATTTGTGCAATTGTAAACTACCTTTAGCAGAAGGCTGTCTGTTCCCTAAGGTACAACTTAATCTCTCGATCGGATCTACTTGCAACTGGGTGAAGTAGATTGAAAGATATGTATCTTGGAATCATTTAAAAACAGATCTATTTAAGAAAAGTGAAAGTTAGATCTTTAAACTTTTCAAGATATCTTTATATGTATAATTGCAACATTAAAAACATAATAATATATTTATATGCATAATAAAATTTATTTTATTACACACACACAGACACACACACACACACACACATATACGTACACATACATGTATGTACATGTATATGTAATAATCTATTGTCATATTTTTAATATTAGATAAAAGAAAATATAAATGACACACATATTACATTGTTAATAAAAATTTATCAAAACATAAATGCAACATAACTTTTTGATTACAATTCATCATAATTATTATGCGTGTATTATTACTATAAATTATTATTAATGTAATAAATCTATAAAATTACAAATGTGAATGCTGCGTCAAAACTATCCGAGCTTATTAAAACAGTTTCGCTGATATACTTGCTTTCTAAATAATTCTACACTATTGCGTGGCTTATAGCATCCGTACAATACTATCAGATCACGGAAACATCCGCCGCGGAGAAACGCGCGCACGTATAGCAATTGAAATTTTAATGAAGACACCAATCACCCTCGACATTACGTTCTTCTTTCACTTTTCTTAAAATGTAATAATAATCTAATATATAAATAAACTATTAAAATATCGAAACTACTTACATTTAATATTTTATTTTCATATTTTATTAAAATAAGATGATATTTGTTTTAAAGATCTATTATTGATAAATGGAATTATTCTCATACTGATTGACATAGTATCTTCTAAATGACAAAAAAATTTTTAAATAAATCTCGATTTTAATATCATTAAAGAAATAAGATTTTTTTTTCGGCGATGAGAAAGCTTATGTCATTAGCATGTCGTCTTGAATCGGTTCTCATAGATCGAAGACAACCACATGTGTGACATTCAGACCGACGAGACGGTCCCCAAGTCGCAAACAATTTTCACGGGACATGCGACTCATGGAAAAAAGTGAAATGGAAAGAGAAAAAGAGAAAGGGGAAAGGAGGAGACAGACACGGATAGCGAAACGGAGAACGAAGAAGTCGCGGTGTCTGGTAGGCGTGCGTTCACGCCTACTAATTACGATTCTAGACGTTGTTATGTCCCCCCTTCTCTCGGTCCCCCCCTTTCCATCGCGAAAGCGTTCTCGCTTCGATGTCGTCTCGAAGGACCTAAGACTGCCGGTACAAGGCATAACGGAGAAAAACTTACACTGTATATAGAGCCAATCGAAGAGACTGCAGGGACGAGTAGAGCCATGCGACGAAAAGGATGGAGAGAGAGAGAGAGAGGAGGAAGGAGGGGGGAAGGGGGGGCTCTTGAGTAGAATCCGCGCGTTGCTCGTTCGCGCGAAGAAACGGCGGGTCCGACTCGCGCCTTCGTATACAATCCCCGTCGGCGGATACTGACCGTCTGCCGCCGCAAGGTAATTACGAACGCCGACCGGGGCTGGTCGGTCCCTGAGAGAGAGAGATGAGTGACAAAAAGCCGCGTCTTAATGCAAACGCGCAGCGGCTGGGGCCGTAACTCGTTAATTATAGGCCGCCTCTGATTGATCCGCGACCACTTCGCTTCGGTATCCGCACGGTTAGAGTCCCCCGAGTATATACCAAAACCCTGTCGATATCCGGCGCGGCACGCGTGCCCCAAAAGACTCGGACGTTGGGGGAAGAGAGGGAGTCCGGGCACGGGGAAAAAAAATTAATTGAAAAATACCGACGAGGGCCGACGCGAGGGTGCCCTCACGAGACCGAGGAAAGAAGCGAAATGAGCATCGGCGCGCAATGGGTGACGCCTTTGGGCCCCAAAGCTGCGTTTAGAGCGTTGGCTCTCCCTTTTTCGCGTTCTAGCGTTGCGTGCGGTAACGGATGCAATCGAGCGGGGCCGTTCGAGACACCCGGCTAATAATAAAATTTTACATGACAAACCTGTACGAAGGATTTAGCGAAGGAAGAAGCGTAAAAGTGTTTGCTGTAGCGCTATTTAAGAGACTCACAAATTTACGAATAATTAATTTCTTGAAATGATTATTTGATCGTATAAATTATAATATTTACGTTGGATTTTTATCGTATATTCTGTAAAGGAATTTAAAGAACGACGCGTGCAACGTGAAAATAAAACTGCAGGAACCGAACGCGGTAACATCGTAATCGAATTGATTCTGAAATCGGGAAAGCCCAACTCGCTCGTTTGACAAGGACGTAACTCGATCCACCGGCAATTTCTCTCAACGCACATCGCGCGAATTCGATTTCCCTGTCGACCCCGTCTAGGCCATCGAAACACACGTAACGCGGTCGCTCGCCATCTTCGTGGCGTTGCCTTTTTGCATCGTCGCCGTAATTCAATTTGCGCCGCGGTAAGAGCCGAAAGAGCCCGCGCACCGACGCTATCGACACGTCAAACGTAAACACATGCAGATTAGATATTTTCCTACGATATGACGTGCCCCGGCAAAGGATTCACCATCACGCGCGAAGTCGAACCGTGGCGTGGCGGCACCGCATATACACGAAGAGCAGGACTATCAACCCGCCACCTCTACCTATCTACCTACCTCTAACCCGTACTTCGCATGCTTCACCTAGATATCTGCATGGCGATATCACCGAGTGCTATGGCCGAATGTAAGCGGATATTGGCTATACATATTTATAGGAGAGTGCGCTGCTACTGGCTCTTGTGACTGACGTTCGTTCAGTTCGTTCGTTTTCAGCATCGCCCTTTACCATCAGCATTTTGTTCCATTTCCACTCTCTCTATCGTTCTCTCGCTCTGTGTGCGTGTGTCTCTTTCTTTCTCTATGAAACTCCTCCATCGTTTCTCGTACATATACATTTTTCCCGTTTCTGCGTCTCCGTTTCGTCCTTTTTTCGCCGACTCTTTGCTCTTACGTTCAGCTCGCATTGTCGTCTTCGTCGCTCTCGTCGGTGTCGTCGCCAAAGCGCAGTGGAGCAACGGTGAAAGGGCAAAAGAGAGGTAGAGGTATAGAATCCTTTGTCCGGCGGAGAACCTCCGTCACACGGAAAAATATTTGCGTTATTATCTATTATCTCGAGCGGAAAATTGAAATTTTCCATCGTGGCGGGACAGCGCTCCGGGGACATACTAATGACAACAATTCACGTCCCGGCCAACTATACGTTTAATTTTTATTAAATGCAGCGCAATTGAATTATAGTGTCGGCTGATACCGATGTGACGCGATGATGTTAATGGCGTAGGCGTGTATTGCGTTAATATTACAGTAAGTCATTTCGTACTGTAATAACAATCGTGAATCTCTGTTTTACATTTCATATTTCTTCTATTTTTTTTAATACTTTGTTTAAATTTCGTCCTTTTATGATTTTATCTGAAATTTAACAATCGATTTAAACGGCTGGCTCTCGCGGGCCAGCCATAATTTTGACCAAAGATATCGAAGGTACTTTATCGAGCTTGTTGTCAAAGAGGAAGAAACAGGTGTGGTCGAATCGCTGCTATATCGCGATACTCTCACGGCGCAAGGTGGACAAATGCAAGAGCACAAAAGCGCGTCTCTAAATCGCGCACGATGGCACGAGGTTTTTCTTCACGTAGAGGGTCGAGAACGCAGGCATGCTTCCCGCCAATTTGCAAGGTGCAACTCGCCGCGGTTGCATTAGTCAAGGTGCCCTATCGCCTCGCAACCATCGCGTAACGGTATGCGCCGCGCCAGCAGGCCATTGCGATTCGCCCGCGTTCTCCTTCGCTCCGATCACGATGACGTTAATGATCTGCTTAATTACCGCGTGACGCGGCGAAAGGAACGTAGGCGACGCGAAGGACGAGCGATATCTCGCCAGTAATGTAGGCCCGAAAGACATCGCATAGCGATCGCGCTCGATGATGATGTAGATCGATAATGCCTGAAAACCTTTTTGAATGAAATATCGATCTTCAAATAATTTGTATCGTGCAAAGATTAATATAAACAGATAAATACAATTGTTAACATGTTATAATTATATTTGCTGTAATACAATATTAATTATACACTGGGGCCTAAACAAAATTTTTTTTTAAATGTCAGAGATACAATATTAATCATTTTATTTCTTTGGTTTAATTATAAAAGCTCGATGAAATACTTAATTTAATTTACGCAGGTCCTCTCACTCTCCGTGGACAGCAGAATATAGGATACGCAAAAACGATCGACACGATCTCCGATTTTAGCACAGAATTTGGCACGATGCTTTCGCATGGTCGCATCCGCAAAATTCTGTTTTCTCTCTCTCTACGAAGTATTTTACTCTCTATTTCTCTCTCTCCCTCT
>JBCJKF010651515.1:0-12829 GCA_039654545.1 Plocamopherus ceylonicus | reverse complement strand
TCTTCTTCTTCTTCTTCTTCTTCTTCTTCTTCTTCTTCTTCGGGTTGAGGCAGCTAACACCATCATGTTGGCGATATGTCATGCACTGATGTATGGGTGTATATGAGATTCTTGAATTTTACTGTGTTCGGCGCATCTACAATGTTGCTCGGCAGCCTGTTCCATTCTTTTGTTGCTTTGGGGATAAAAGTAGATTGTCTGTTTGTATATATTCAAAGTTATGACTTTCCCCTTTAAATTTTAATATTGTTAAGCTCCTAGATGTCTTGGTATA
This sequence comes from Plocamopherus ceylonicus, assembly GCA_039654545.1. Classification (NCBI taxonomy): domain Eukaryota; kingdom Metazoa; phylum Mollusca; class Gastropoda; order Nudibranchia; family Polyceridae; genus Plocamopherus; species Plocamopherus ceylonicus. The sequence goes on along the minus strand of JBCJKF010651515.1, from coordinate 12,555 downwards.
AGGCAACATATAAATATACTTATTATTATTATTATAACATATCGATGACTGAGTTGTTCCTATGGATGGAAAGAATTAAAACTTGTGTTACGGCTGTAATTAGATATTGCCAGATTACGTTTATTTTATTAATATCATTCAACAGGCTGCTTTTATGGGATTGTGATGATCGCAGCTATAGTTTCTATGTTGAAGTATCAATTGACGAACAAAAGTGGGTGAAAATTGTCGACAAGCGCCGTGAGGCTTGCAAGTAAGTCAAGGATTAACTTAAACCCATTTCCTGAAATTAGGCAGAACTATGTGATCTTAGTTCTCATTGTTGTTATTATTAATATTTATTAATTTATTTTCAAGACTTTCAGGTTGTCATCATAGGACTTCATCTCATTCTGGGATTTGTTTGTTTTTTTCACTTGTTCCAGATCATGGCAGACAGTTGCCTTCGACCCTGTTCCGGTCACCTTCATCAAAATTGTCGGAACTCACAATACAGCCAATGAGGTATGCTATCTTTATAAGTCTATTTTTGTAAATTGAAAAATTAAAAGAAGTCATTTTTAAAGCTTGAAATATTAAAAAAAGGAATAGAAACCAACTCGTAACATTTGAACATAAAAAAAACCTGTCAAAATTTAGTTGGATTAATGAGCAGGAAGTGTAAAATGGAACAAGGTAGAAGATTTTTTCTTTCTTTCCCCATTCGCCTTCTCTACAGGAAATCTTGACCTTCTCACCCTGTGACAATTATTTGTAAAGATATGATCTTGTACAATTTATTATGTTTCTATGTATATGTAATACTCATGTAATGTCTTAAATTTATTTTATTTTATTTTTTTATTTTTTTTTTTTTATGTTCGATCCAACATACAGAAATGAAAAGTATATGGAAATTCTAGCTTTGTCTTATCTTAGCTTCTCTTATACCTTATCAGGTTTTCCACTGTGTGCACTTTGAGAGTCCTGCCGATGTGTCAGTGAGCAATCTCATCAACAGTGTAGCAGCTGTCAGTGTTGCCAGTGCAGCACCAGGAAGTCCAAGGCAGGGAGCCCACCAAGGTCAATATTTTGCTCCTATGGAGTTTGAACCAGGCCAGCACACCCTGAGTCGAAGCAGTAGCAGCACTAGCAGTCGCAGTGAGGGTGGGCAGATGAATGGAAATGGTCCAAGCATGAATTTTCCTGCATTCCATGGACCTCCACTTCCTCCTGTTGCTGCTCAGCATCCTCTTCATCACAACCGACATCAAAACCAACTACCCCCACACCAAGCTCAGCAGCAACCTGAATTGTTTATGCCGCAGGGCCTAGGGGACAATCTCCAGCCCATGGGGCAATATGCAGGCCACGTCTTGCAGCAACAAGATGTTCCAGAAGCTGACAGATTGGACAGTTGCTGATCAAAATGCAGGCGTTATTATCCTGTTGTTAAAGTTATAGCCGACAGATGGGCCAGTTGTTCATCAAAATACAGTTTTGAGTATCCTTATGTTGCAGATTGTAAATGTGAAGGAAATTCCAAATCCACGCAAATGTGTCAAACCAGTCATATGGATGGTGCTCTCGATATTAAAGTGAGAAAAGCATCAATGTTTGGGTTTTTTTTTTGTGTTTTTTAAATTTTATTATTCATGCAGAAAACATTTTATATTGTGAGTTGTTGAAGGGTTTGTTTTGAATATTTTAACAAGGCCTAACGATAGCAGAGCAGACTGAATTCATCTTCTAAACTGAACTGTCAAAGCTGTGGACTTTTTTTTTTCTTCAATCAAAATGAAAAGACATCTTACAATTTTCTCATGGAATCTGTTTGGGTTAGCACATATTGCACATTGTTGGTTTTGTTTTTTTTTTTTTTTTTTTTTTTTTTTTTTTTGTCTTTATCATTATTACTATAATTATGATTGGTAATATTGTCATTATCATTATTATTTATTTTAAGTTTGCTTTAGATGTGTTGAGTCCTTTATCCATGTTAAAACCTTTTGTTTTTCAATTTTATATTTATAGAGTTCTAATCCATTTGACAGAAAATACATAATTCTATACAAAGTCAATTTCTATTGCTAACATATCATCATCATGTGTACAGAGATCCCAAGTGTGCCGTGATTTGCCCTGTTGGCATGAGCCAGAGGGTGGGACCCTTGTTGAATGTTGAGGCTATTGTTTCTTCACAACCCCAAAACAGGTGGTGCCTTTTCTAGTGGAGATGGAGAAAAGTGTAGTTCGTCTTCTATTTAAAAAGTACCTGGTGAAGGTTTCTTGGCTGTTTTCTATTCGATTCAACTTGACTTTCTTCAGTTAGGGCAATCAAAAACATGAGCATGAAATAATTGATTCAGTAAAAAATTCCCATATTTTTACTCATGCACATGCTCAAGACACACAAACTAAATATTTATTTGATTTGCTTATAGCATGCTCTTCATTTATTTGTGTATTGTATGGGTTTGTCGCTATTCTCTCTATTACTCTCTATTATGCTGATAAAATCCCATCATGCTGTTAATGGTTGCTTTTCAGGACTGTTTTGTTCTGAAACCAATACTAAACATTAGGAAGCACTTCATTCTTTTAAAGAGTGGCTTTTTGATAAGCTTGCGGTTCTATTCTCAAGTTCCATGATCTCATATTTTCTTAAAATTTGTGAGCATTGAACCATTCAAAATCCCAACATCCCTACTAGCTATGGCCCCCATTGATAAATGAAGGGAAATTAACAAAAAACAAAAAAAACAAAAAACGATTCTATCATCTATCCTCCTTGCTTTCTTCAAAATGCTTAGAATTACTTTTGATAACACAAAGACGATTTTGTTTTTGTTTTCTTGTTTTGTTTTGTTGTTTTTTTCTTTGTCAAATTTAGCAGAACCTTTTTAATATGAACCTATATGATATGACTGCAATATTTATGATTGAAAATTGGAAACAAAGTTTGGAAATTGATCAATGCGAAGAGCTGGTCGTGAGCAATTTGCTAAAGCGTTAACAGCAAAATTCCTGATTTTTTAACACATTGTTCTCACGCAATTCAAATATTTTGTTGAATTTGAAGGGCATTTCAACTTTTGAAAAATGATGACAAATGTGCATCCTTCATGGCATTTACTCCTCATTTAAACCACTCAATGTTTCACAATTATTTTTTTCTTAATTATCTAAAAGCTCAATCGAGTTGGAATCTGCTGACCAAATGTTGAGAAAAACTAATGAAAAACCAATGAATTCAACTATCTCCCTTATCACAAATCCACAAAATTGCTCATTTTTTAAATGTTTAAGATAATTCTGCCAGCCTATGAAGATTAATTGCATGAATGATTTTTACATATTTTAACAGGTGCATTTAATACAGCTTCATCAGTCATTTCATTTGAACAGCATATTATCTGGTGGATGTAGTATTCTATCGTATTGATGATGGCAATAATTTAACATGATGACGGTCTGAATTCATTTTTGCATTTTTAATATATATAAGTGACTTCAATTTGAAAATGCTTTTATGCTTTTAATTCCTCAGTCCTCTGCCATTTTTCTACTTATAATTGGGATATCCCAATGATTTATACCTGATTCAGTGCACCCTCTTTCCTCCATATTTAGATTCCTGACAGTTAAAAGTTAAACATGGAGAGGAGTTTGTAATGGAGGAAAATGTCAACATGACCAATTAAATATCATTGCGGTCTCCCTGTATCCTAATATCAATATCGTCATAAAGTATTGACTCTCAGCCCATGGGTAGCTGTCCTATCACCAGTTTTCCATGGTAATTTTTTTTATCACTCCACCAATAGATCTACACTTTTTTGCTACATTTGCATTAATGATTACTGGTTACACCTGAAGAAATATCATTTTGATTTTGTTTCTTTTGTTTTATGATTGCTGGATTTTTTTATTTGAGGAAATATGGAAGTACATAATATTCATTTGTATTAGTATTATCAACCAATTCTGACTTTGTAATTTGCATTACTGGATTTTCTTTTGAATGGCTCACATTCTTCTTGCACGACATCCATAGGGGTAGTAAAGTTAGGGTGAAAACTAAAAGGATGCTCAATCTTTGCCAAAATTACATTAGGCTTCAAGGTGACACAAACACACAAAAATACAGCAGCCAACAATGAAAAGAAAGGTATAATCCTCCTGTCCTTGGGATTTACGATTTACACAATGAAAAATAAGAAACATGCACCAATTGTACTTAGAGATTTTGTTGAGTTTATTATTTGAATGCCGTTTTTAAGCATCATGTTCATGGTAGCTCAATAACCATAGTTTTCATTCAAGATTTGATTTGTTCAGCAAGTGAATTCGAAAGAGGTGTTTGTGTGTTTGTGTGCTTGTGTGTGTGTTTGGGGGTTGGGGGGTGTTGTTTTTGTCATTGGTGTCTGTTGTATATAATTTTGTTTTGTTTTTAGTTTTGTTTGTGGGTTGTTGTTTTTCTTGTTTTGGATTTTGTTCATGTTTTTAGGTGTTTTCTTTGCAGGATTGGGGGGGGGGGTGGGTTAGTACTTTTGCGTTGATTTATTTTTACAACATTGTAAAGTTTACCAAGTCTTTCAATTTATTTCAAGGCTTTTTCTTTAAAATTATAAGTAAAATTTATGCAAAGTTATGTATGTCATGTACTGAGGAAATAATTGTCACGTGAAGAGAACATCATAATGGTATTTGAGGATGGTGCTAGTACCTGTATGTTTTTGTTTTTTTTTGCTTTCTTGACAGAAATATTTCCTTGTTCACCTAGTGATTTAAAAAAAGAGACAACCAAACCTAAGGAACTTACTTACTTACTTACTTACTGCCCTTTACGCCTGGTGGCATGTAGGGCAGCAACGAAGCCTTTCCACAACTGCCTGTCTTGGGCCTTCTTTCGGATGGTATTCCATGTCTCTTTCCAGTTGTTCATCTCCCCTTCTACTGTTCTGCGCAGAACAGCTCGCAAAACTTAAAGAAACAAAAGATTTATTATAATTAGAAATGGGGTGAACATTAGTCTTTTCATGAATCCTAACTCAAGACTTGGATATCTTGTGACATCACCCACTGCCCTCAGATCCCATAACCTGCCTGTGGTACTGCATCCGTTGGTTCGACTTATGGTGAATGTAGGCAAATGCATAGATTGTGGATCTTCGTCCATTCAATGAGCCATATTTCAATATGTTTCATGGGTCCGATTTGGTTTGGCCTGCTTATTTATATCTCACATCCCTTAATAGCAAAGGCTCAAGGCCATTGTTCTACATAAACATTCATACTACCAATTCAAAAATATTACACCTATCTACGTTTTCGGTATACACAATACGACTTGCAGGCTCTCTGTTGGGCCAGTCCTTGTGAATGCCCTCCACTCCCCGTCTACGGTTTCCGGTCAACTGATCACCCTGTGCACTGTTTAAGTTGTGTATGTGTATTGCATTTGTAAAAGTTACATGTGTACAACCAGAAGCTGTCACATCATTATGCTTTTGCATGTTTGGCATGACAGTTTTGTTGATTTTTGTTTTGTTTTTTGGGGTTGTTTTTTTTTTTCAATCAGGAGCTACTTGTTTTCTGTGCTTTAATGAAAGAGCTAAGACTCAGCTTGTCTTGTTTGTGAAATTTAAATCGAGGGCTAGGACTCTGCTTAATTTTACTGTATAAATCAAGAACAAAGACTTCCTTTATTTTTTCTATTTAAATCAAGAGCAAAGACTTTTCGTTTATTTTTACAATTTAAATCAAGAGTTAGGACTTTTTTTTTTTCAAGTTGGGTCAGACTCTGCTTATTTTACATGATCATTACATTTTTGTCATCACTCATCACCCAGACATTACCACATATATTTTCAGGTCTAAAGCTTATTTTTGAAGGCAGGGTAGAGAGTTATGGCTTTACATATTTTTTTCAAGATACAAGTACATGTTGGTTGAAAATTGAGTTCCAATCCAGTCAAAACCATTTATTCTAACAATTTGGAAATCGAGTTAATGAAATTTTAAGTTGATGCCCAGTACTTGTGAGCACCTTGATTATGCAGATGACATTGGCCCTCTGTCAAATAAATATCAAGATATCCAAGAAAAGACTGAGACACTATCTTCTATATTGATCAGTATAGGTCTTATAATCAACCTGAAAAAGACAAACATCCTCAGAAAAAGTACAAGAGCAGCTGAGCCAGTCACAGTAAATAACACTCCACTGGAAGATGTCTCAGAATTCACATACCTAGGTAGTGGGATCACCACTAATGGAGACTGTCTGAAAGAAAGAATACCAGGATTGGTAAAGCAGGGCAAGCCTTTTGGATGCTAGAGAATATCTGGAAGTCCACAAGCTTCAGAACAAACACCAAAGTAAGAATATTCAAGAGCAATGTTTTGAGTGTCTTGCTTTACGGATCAGAGTACTGGAAAACAACAGTCAAGATTGAAAAAAAATTGGAGGCATTTCAAAACAAATGTCTGAGAAGACTTGTAGGGGTATTCTGGCCAGAAATGCAGAAATGAGGATCTCCTACACAAAACGGAAATGGGCTCAATATCAGACACCATCAAAGCCAAAACGTTGGAGGTGTCTAGGACATGTCTGCAGGATGCCTTTGGATTCAATCCCGAGAATAGCGCTATAATGGACACCACAAAGCACAAGAAACCGAGGCAGACCCAAACAAACCTGACGAAGGTCAGTGGAGAGAGGGAGCTGAAAACTAGAGGCCTTACTGCACCCTGAGCAGCGTCAGACAGAAATCAGTGGCAATCCTTTGTTGAAGCCTCAAGCACCCCTAGGCACCGAGAGAACTGAGTGAGCATGAGTGACTTGTGAGCACCTTAATTTTTATTTTGTAAATTTAATTCAAATTGCTTTTTCTTGTATCTTTATTTGATAAGGGCTCATAGAGTCAAACAAGATTTGTAATACAATGTATATCGAAGAAACTACATGTACCGTACTTTTTTTCTGTTACATTTATACAGAAATAATATACATTGTGACATTGTCCTTGTTTTGTTCTCCAGTCCTCCTCAACATTACATCACTAATAAAGTTATAGCCTAGCTATAACTATTACACATTTCTTCTTTATATTACAATATAAGAGTTATCCTATTTCAACAACTGATAAAAATTTTTAACCTCTTTTATTTCAGTAAGTGACATAAGGATAAGAGAATGAAATGAGTAAAATATTTTTTCTTTCTGTCTATAAATGTAAAGAAATCTAGAAATTAATAAAATCATACTGATTGAATTATGAGAAATGAAAATAGTCTTTATTTGTTTAATTTATAGGAATTTTTTGTTTGTTCATGTCTAGGGTTGTTTTGTTTTGTTGTTGTTGTTTTGTTTGTTTCTTTTTTGGGAGGGTTGTTTTGTTTATTTATGTTTTGTTTTTTTTTTGTTTTTTGCATGTTGGTTTGGGGTTTGTTTGTTTTTTTTTGTTTTGTTTTTTTTGTTTTTTGGTGTTGTTTGCTTTTTTGTTGTTTTTTGTTTGTTTGTTGTTGGGTTATTTGTTTGTTTGTTGTTGTTTGTTTGTTTGTTTTTTTGGGGGGGGTGTTTTTTGTTGTTGTTGTTTTGTTTTTTTTTGGGGGGGGGTTCTGGGTAGAAGAAGGTTGCTTGTTTTTGTTTTTGGTTTTTTTTTCAGTTGTTTCTTTTCATTTGAGTTGAGGTTTGTTGAAGACAGATGGGGTAGTTTTGTGACTGTGATATATGTGTACTATCATGACATTGTTATTTTGCTTTGATTACATATTTGTATCATATATTTCTTTATGGTATCTGCTTAAAATTATCACAATTTCTTATATATCCTTTTGTAATCAAGACATCATGATATGCCTTTGTTGCTGAATCTAGTTTTGATTTTGTTTTTGTGTGTATGTTTGGTCTTTTTTGTGTCTTTACTTTTTAAATTATACTTTTGAAATTTCATACTGACATTTTGTTTTTGTTTTTTCTCATCACATAAATAAGTATAATGGTCCTTTGTTGATCATTTACTCTGTAGGCCTTGCATTTAGCCTTTACCAATCTCCCTTGAAGGATTATTAGGCAAATGTATACAAGGGTTTGTTCAAAATGACAAAAGTAAACATTTATTTTGGGGAAAATAAATCCTTAGAGAAGGGCAGTCACTATCAACTATGCTCACAATGTTGTCAGGGAGTGAAAAAAAGTAAGATGTCTGATGTTCAATTTAACAGTCTAGCACAATGTGCACATAACCAATTTTGATTTTTGAGTTTTTTTCAGTACCAGACTATCTGATCAATTACCAAACCTTGTTCATCTCATGACCATGATTTTTACCCTGGCAACATCATTCTTTGTCACTCAAAGTGTGTGAGTCTGGCACTATGTCAGTAATGATTACAAACGCTAGCTTCCATTTTGAACTCTTTTTTTTTCTACAGTTGCAAATAGCTTTTCCTCCCCAAACACTGCCCAAGAAGTGCTTGTGGTAGAACACTTGCGATACTGGTGCGGGAAGAATCACTCGAGTTGAAATAAAAAAATAATCATATTTTTCAGAAAAGGTTGTATAAATGGTGCTGTGAATTTCAATTGCTAATGTTAAACATGAAAGTCAAGATAAAATACATCAAATTAGGTGATATGCACATGCATTATGGATTATTACTGTGCATGATATGAGGTCTTTACCTAGACAGCTGTCCTCTCCCACTGAAGCACCCAAGCTTAGAACAGTGCAGTGGGCTTCTGTGTAACCAGATACATGTACAATTGTTTTTCAGATTGGGTCTCATTAATATTGGATCCAAGGTAAGTTAAGTTAAAGAGGAAAACTTGTTTTAACAGGCAAAAAAGTTATATGACAACTGTGGTCTCTGCCTAAGAACATGACGCTTAGGAGTCCATTCTTGCTATGAGTCTGATTTCCCCACGTAACATGAGTTTTTTGTGACTGACAGCATAGCACAGCCTTAGAGTGCTGTTTTGATGGTGCCCAGGTCATCATACACATTATCAGGGTCAACTTCATTTTGAAGCATTCACCTTCTCACTGAGGAATTTAACAATTGCATAGCATTAAGAGAGGGACCTAGAGAGACATGGAGGAGATGTGTGGAGAGAGAACAAGAAAGAACGGAAAACATGGTTCAAGCAAACAAAGATGTCTCATGACAGGGTTGGCGCGAATGTCTCAGGACAGGGTTGGCACGAACAAAGATGTCTCGGGACAGAGAAAATGGAAAACTCGTGTCTGTAGCCTACATCCTGAAAGGTTTGATGGGCAATGATGATGACAGCATGATGGACCTTGGCTATGTACCCAAGGGAGGTCTAGATTACACAATATGCAACACTCTGATAGACCTACTGTGCCTTCAGACCCAACTAGCAACATGTGTTTTGTTTTGATCTCTCATGCGGTCTATGTGTCGCATGGGTTATTGGCTGGTTTGTCACAAGTTAAATAAAGGGTGATAGACTGAAAGCATCACCTGATGTCACCACCAAAGTCTAACATTGGTTGGCCGGTAGATAAGTTCCTCCCTATAATATTGCCCAACATTGGCCCTGCCTCCCAATTCCTTCATGCGAGCAAATCATTTACTTTAATTTCTCATTGATAACATTTTGATTGGTAAAGGGCCTACAAGTGTTAAACTGGATGGTTGTTAAAATATTTTGGATACAAAAACGTAGTTGAAATTAAATGTAGATTTACATCGGCATGAGTCAACTCCTTTGGGACATACATTGTACCTAAGACCAGAATTAGCCTAAGAACTCGGATTTGGAATTCCCTGAGGGGCATGCTCTTACTCTTAGGCAGAGACTTGTGTATTGCTGCCTGTGTTACATACCATGTATCATGAAACATCACAAAAAAGTGACTTGGCATCTTATTTAAAGAAATGTCATGTTGATCTTAGTTAAGACACCCAAATCCAAGAGAGAACTTCTGTGCTTAATCCATGAATATATATACAGTCAACTCCGCTTAACTCGATGTTGGTGGGGGAGAGAAAAAAAGATCAAGATATTCGTTGTTCAAGTTAACCGTTGATAGATATTGTACTAGTGGGGGTCTTCTAAAGAAAAAGATCAAGTTATCCAAAATTCAAGTTAAGCGACGTCGACTTAAGCGGAGTCGACTGTTTACTTAAAGCCAACTGCAATAAGGAATTGAAGTAATATTTCACTGATGTGCAATTATTGTAGGCCAAGCTATTTCTGATTCTGACTATAGATTAACCACACCTGGCTTGTACTTGCATCTGTAGTGAATGCTCATGGATGCATCTGGCTTTTTTTTTTTTTTGGGGGGGGGGGGGGGGGGGGTGTCTGGATCTGAACCTGGGACCTGTAAAAGGTATAGACGTGGAAGTCATGAAGCATTGTCTGATTCAGATATCAATTCAATTCAATTCAATTAAACTTGATTCATCCCTTCATTTGAAATGTTACATTTGTCTGTCAAGATCATTTTTTCCTTTAATCTTTCAATGGTTTCCGTTGATTTCAATTGAAACAGTGTTAGATTTTTTATTGTTGGTGATTGATAGAGATATAGACTACCGGTATCATAATTATATTAGAGCATCAAATCTGATTAAAGGTTGACAAGCATAAACAGAAAGACATGATATTTTAATTCGGTTGGAAACTAAAATATGTAGTAAGGACAGTTTCAAAAATATTGAGTGTCCGATAGCACAAATGGCATCAATATTAGATTATGTAAATTACAGGGATGCTTATTGGTTAGATATAATGTTGATTGATGAGTAGTTTTCCATTTATAATGCATGCCTTTCTTTTTATCCTTGTGATTTTTCTACAATCAGTTTGATATTTAATGAGTACTGATTAGAGCACGGTAAGATTAAGGCATTTCACCTTTGTTATTTCATACTTAATGATAAATGATCTGATCACTGACATTGTTTCCCTTTGCATTTTCATAATTTAGTAAGATTTGTTTATGTCTGTAAAATTTGTACTATCTATGTTAACTAAAATGTCACATACATAATTTGTTTCATATGTTCATATGATTTACAGCACTTTCTTTTGTATTCTGTTTTGTATGTTTTTTCTCATTCTCATGGAGAATTGTATGTTATTTCTGCTGTGTCATTTTATCATTTTTACATAATTAACATTGTGATAAAATCATTTATTGTGTTGTGATTCTTATTTTATTTCTTATTTCTATACTTTTTTTTTTTTTCGTTCACAGCATTTGAATTTGGGTTTGTTTTGTTTTTTTTAGTTCTCATGGTTTTATTTGGCAAAATGTTTGGGAGGGAGAGAGGGTTGTTTAAATTCAGATTTATTGTTTGTTATCTTAATGCTAGTGAATTATTTCAATGTGCAATGTTACATGCTGATTTCTACTGTAGTCATTAACTGAAATAAAAATAATATCATAACACAAATTGGAATGCTCTTTTTTATTCCTTAAAGTTTAACTTTTCTTTTCTGTATGTCTGTAATTTAAGTTCAAAACTTATTTTTATATCTGTGGGTTTGTGCAAAATTTTTGACAAGATAAAAAAAAACTGCTTAGTCACCATTTCCACCAGTGATCTTCAACACCCCACTCGGACATGAAGAAAGACCCATCAACATCATTACATACCACTATCGACCAGTACAAATTATAGAAAATTTTTCTTTTACCCTGGGACTGTATCAGAGTGGAATACACGTACATGTAACTTGCCAAAAGAAATAACATCGGCGGCAAATTTGGAGAAATTTACACATCTTCTTTCGGCCAGCAAATTACAAAACAATAAGTCCTTAGCCACTGTGTAGGGAGTTTTGGTATAGAATCACAGGATTATGTTAGAATCTTCAATAGTGAATGCAGACATTATATGGCGATGCAGATTTACTGTCTTGACTAAGATAGATGCTGTTGAAAAAAAAAATCAATAATCGATACTCTCAAACAAGGAAAGCGTAAATATGTCCCTATTTTAATGCTCCATCATCATGAAAATATTCCAGAAAAAGAATTAAACGTTTTTTGCAGAATCACCCAGAATCATGTACAGGAACTGGAAGTGAAAGTCAGTGGAAGATGTTTTTGTGCACAAACTCAAGGAAAAATATGCTTCCGTGCTTGATACAACCCAAGACGGAATACGCTAACGCTACAACTACAAGACGTTTCAATACACTAATACTACAGCCTTTCGTGTTGCCCGCTAGGGAGTCAACGAGCGCGGGCATCATGTAAACAGCGGGTCTAGTATTAATTACCCAAGCTGGCCGGAAGAGGGCAATCGAAATTGATACAATTGCACTGGGCATCGCCTAGGCTAACGTGCAAAGTGTGAAATGTATTGTCTTGTAAACTGTGTTCAGTCTTAAGCTTGAATTTGTCTAAACGTGTTGTGCTTCAGTGTAGCGAAAGATCACGATAAACTTAAGATATGGAAACAGACAATGAAGAACATGCACAATTTGATAAGAATCTGGATCTATATCTAGGAGCAGAAGAGACAGCAGTAGAAAGAAAAAGAAGACAAAAGAGCCAGTGGTGCTCTGCAATTAATTGTTCAAAT
>JBCJKF010651404.1:0-12830 GCA_039654545.1 Plocamopherus ceylonicus | reverse complement strand
ACTACTACTGCTACTACTACTACTACTACTACTACTACTACTACTACTACTACTACTACTGCTGCTGCTGCTGCTGCTGCTACTAATACCACTTCTTCTATCACCAACCACTAAATCGAGCTCATATCGATATATGACCTTATGGTTGTGACATCGTTAAATCGAGCTAAAATCCATGTATGGCCATATTATGGTTGTTACATCGTTAAATAGTGACCATACCGATATAACCATGGGCTTATGGTGGTGAAAGACTTAGTGTGCAAATGTGCTGACAAAGAAGCTTAACGACCTCAATCAGTATCAGTTGCACTTCATGGCAGCATCATTAAAATGTTAGAACTAGGATAAATCTATGCTGCGATGCTGTCCTAAATGATGACAATAGTTAAAACGATAAACTGGTCCATAAAAAATAAAGAATACCTTAAAAAGTGAATTAATGAATGCTATGGCAGAAATTGATTTTACGGCTTAGAGACGGACGGGTTTCAAACGTAACATTATTGTATAGCCGCTCGTCATTCACTTTATTGACTTCGGTCGTTTTCATCGTTGGTCTCACAAGGGGTTGTTCAATCCGTCTTCTCCATCTCAAAGTCGTCTGATAGTCTAAAAGTGCATGGAGTTTTCATTTCATCGACTCACCATTTCAGTATACTGGCAAGACCATCATCTTGCCCAAAGCGAGGAACTCGTCTTATTTACAGATGGGGGAAAGGGCTTATTAATACCGCATGGTTTGCTGACAGTATTCGAAATGTCCTCAGATCAAGAGGGTTTTTACTAGACTAGAGTGCTACACAAATTAAATAGTAAAGTTGTATCGAGAAAACATTACCAAGGCATAGAACCGACGGCAATAATTGATTTACGTCCAAATCAAACAAGTACAGTTCTTTAAATAGAAACGAGGATAAAGAACGCTGTTATCCTTCAATTGAAAGGGATACCAGAGACTTTCTTTATATTGTTATCAAGAGGGCCCTCACCCATCTAGTCCCGCGTGATTATTAAAAAAAAAAGCTATTTATGGTAATAGTGACCATTGATGGCTGGAGAGTGGGAGTGTAGCAGAATCGGCGAACGCCATAATGAATTTCTAAGGATCGATTTTACTTCCTATGCGTACAACGTGGCCGTTACTTCTGAAAAGCAAAGTGAGTTGAAAGGGGCAGTGGAAGAAATGTTTTCTTTCAATTCACACTCAATCCTTGGCAATTCAATGCCTCGTGTTCATCTTCTATTGTATCATGTATGTTGCCACAGACAATTAATCAAACGTTGTGTCGTCTTCCTTCTTATTGGAGATATCTATATAACATGTTGTGCCCATCTGAAATAATTTTGAACAATTTCCATCATAATCATGTCATCATCATCATCATCATCATCATCATCATCATCATCATCATCATCATCATCATCATCATCATCATCATTATCATCCTTATCATCATCATCATCATTATGAAAATCATCATCATCATCATTGTCATCATCATCATTATGAAAATCATCATCATCATTATCATCATCATCATTATGAAAATCATCATCATCATCATCATCATCATAATTATCATCATCATCATCATCATTATCATCATCATCATCATCATTATCATCCTCATCATTATCATCATCATCATCATCATTATGAAAATCATCATCATCATTATCATCATCATCATTATCATCATCATCATCATCATCTTCATCATCATCATCATCATCATCATCATTATCATCATCATCAGCAGCCCAAATGACTTGTCTTATCATAACTTGGTCCAACTTGGAACAAATTCTGATCGCACTATCCACTGTCACTTTAATACCTGTGTCTAACTATCAGCCTGTCTGCCCGTCTGTATTTACCTATTTATTTTCAATCTGTTCGTCTGCTGGCTTATCTATACATGCATAATCTATGTATATAATATCTACATAAGGTATATATACACCTACCCAGCTATTTCATATTTTATTAATACGTCAGTCCATCTGTTTACTCATCTGAATCTCTCCCTCTCTTTCCTGTTCGTCGTCGTCCTACTGCTCCTCGTGCTCGTCTTCACTGTACCTCATCATATTGTGTACCTCTTTACTGGACGTCTTCCCCTCGACCTCTTTCCAAGCTTCTAGCGAAATCGATACCGAGAATATTGAAAATCGGATTCTCACGCAACCTAAGCAAGGATCAATACAAACCTTACTTTTTTTTCTTACTGCCCGGGAGAGCGTCATTACAAAAACGACGTAAACCGTTACAAAATCGATGGTAATCAGTAGCTCGTGAAATCTGCGATGATTCCATTCCTTTAGGGCTAACGAATTAGGTCTATTAAACATTTTCAACAGTTTGACGCAATGGATCTGTGAGCAAAGCTTTATGTTGAGCCCTGTTCTCTACGGTGTTAATCAATGTTAATGATATCATGATATCGTATTAAAAATTTGAAAGTAATGAGATGGATTATTTATGCGTGTGGGCTTGCAAATAAATCCACTGCAATATTAATGGACCCGAGCTATTTGGTTCTCAATGGCGATGTAGCGTAGCGGTAGTGTGTCGGATAATGGACCAAGAGGTCTCAGGTTCGGAACCCCCGATGACACATGTGTTGATTCCTTGAAAAAGAGAAAAATGCCCGTTTTGCTTCACTCGACACAAGTGAAAATGGACACCGCTATTGACTGCCATCTTATTTTTGAAAGTGACACATCATCTGGCACTGATTGCTTCGTGTTGTAGAAATCGGGACATGCTTCGGGACTAGGAGCCATTAAGGCCAAATGGACCATAATTGCCTTATCACGATTTTTGTAGTAGAGACATCTCACTGTGTTGCTAACTATACTCACATTCTGCCTTTGATTTACGTCGCCCCTCATTCACTTTCTGACAATATTATCATCGTAAAGGAATATTCCGTTACACGCCTCGTAGACAGCTGGGTCTGGTATTGAAATTTCAAGGTTGTCTATTTATATCTAAACGATTATTCCATTAAATGTCTAAAACCTGAGTTTGAATTAGGTATAAGCGCTCTCATCAAAACAACAAACAGCTTTACTGCTCCTCCTTTAATAATCGTGGCTATCTTTATCTACCAAAATTCAGCATACACGATTAGTCGTCCAATTTTACCCGAGGGATATTCCAGCTGCTGTCTTACTGCTATAATAGGACATGTATTTTATAACTGCTTTTAATTCCCGTAGCCTAGCCCCATCCCACCACGTTTTAAACGTTAAAATATCGCATAAGGAGAGTGAATAATCGAACAGAGAGTTTACTTTTCACCAGCCAAACACAAATTGGAAAAACATTTATAAACGTATGTCAATACGCTTAAAGTTATCTCTGCGCCGACAAACGTGCCTTCCCCCAACCTTGGAAGCATCTTCCCATTTCTTACAATCGACCCATTTACGAGCATTGACAATGACTATGGAGAAAGTTTTCATTGATCATTTTTGATGGCACGTAATCTGCGGGCAAGAGTAACTGCGTACATGACAACAACGATAACAACTAAAACATCTACACTCATTATCCCCATCACCGCATTGATAATAAAAACGAAAATGGTATAAAAAGAACAAGGTTAATTTTTATTTTTTTTTGTCAAGAAAACATAACGATTTTAAATGTCAACCAATAATAGATCTAGCTCTTTTACGCACTAGAACCGCGGAAATGTCAAAGCATCAAGGGGCATGAACCAAACAGTTCTCTCCCCTTGTCTGGGTCAAAGCGTGTTCAGGTAACGGGTAAGCTAAGTTTAGATACAATGTGCCACCTGACTCCATTGACGTTAGTTCTTTACAGATAAACCGTAGCGTACTTAATATTATGTCAGTCGGTCTCTCAACGTTGCGCTGCATCTACTCTTGTGTTGTTGTTGGTTCTTTGTTTTTTTGTTTTAGTTTCTTTTTCATAATCTCTCCCGAAATCGTATTCGATTGGGCAAACTCACTAATTACCAAGATTTTTCTACTCTTTCTTTTACCAATCATTCAAAGTAATTTACCAAACTAATCGACCTGAATGTTCTATGTTCATTTAGGATTATTCGATGGAGGAAAATTTTTTATTGACATTACAACCAGTTAATCCGTCTTTTCTCTACTACCCTTGAATAACGGGATAGGTTAATCTTTAAATGTCTGTGGAAAATGAAAGAAATGTCTATTCCCCTAAAGAATCATTCACGTTCATAGAAAAGGGAACAAATGGAATTCAAACTGAAAATTAACTTAATCAAGGTTCATTTGATTTCAAATCGTTATACACTGTTTCTTGTTCAGAGGAACACAGTTACAATATTTAACTATACGTATTTACTGATGAATCTATTGATAATTATTAGTAATAAAAATAATGCCACATGAAGAATCCTTTGGGTAAGAATAGAGGGATGGCGACTTTTAAAATGACGGGGGAAACAACATGCGGGGTAATGTAGTGGGTCTGAAAATGAAATGACAACCAATTGGAGATAGAAGTGAAGACGAGGAAGAACAAGAAGATTTACTATAATGTCTACGACGGGGAAGAAAAATAAGATCTTTTTAAAGGGCCTGGAATAAAAGACTTAATAATTATAATATGGGGAATAGAATAAGGTCGGGGGGGGGGGGTAAAAATTCAGTTAAACGGCTACCTAAACCACAACAGTCATCCAGACTGGACTTGTACATAATGTCTATTTCAAAATACATCAGTTTACGGCACATAGAAACTTGCTAATTAATCCCATTAATTCCACCACGTCAAGGTGACAAATGCCACACATTTATACCAAACAACGCTGTGCTTACTTTCCTCATTTGGCATGGACGTGGGGCTTTAATGAAGTCTTGCAAGCCCAGTCCCATTGGCCTTGCCCTCATCATCATTGCCAAAGGCCACCACCACCAAGAGCCATGTAATGACGGTTATCAAGGCATTTCGGACGCAGCTTATTTTACGGTAATCTGCCGCGTTATATTTGCATACCTCATAGCGCGCTGAAGCTTGATTTAGAACGCTAATGAACACTCTACGAGAATTAATTCCTCTACGTGGCGTTTTACGTCATCGTCGTTATCTCAAGAGAAGACAGTCGTCATCTGCTTATTATCAAAGTTTAATTTGTAGGCGTGCTGTGGATTTTTTTTCTTCTTTGGGTTAATGCCTGGTTTCCATTGCCTATGGAAATAGACGTCACAACAGGCATCTGGTTGTCGTGAATCATCACATTTTCATATTTCAAAGAAGAAGGTCGGACATATCCTTTGCCCTATATTCGTAAGAGGTCGGGTGTAAGAGGAAGGAATGGGCGGGGGTCTTCTTTTTTCATTTCGTTTTGTTTTAATTCTTGTTTTTACATTTTTGGCCTGTGATTGTTTTCTTGACCAGGGGTCCGTAATGGAGATAGAATATATTACTCGCTTTATCTCTTTAGTCAGATTGTTTACTTTGATATTCAACCATATGGATGTTTTTTTTAAGTCTTTGACATTGAAGCGTAGATGTTATTTAAAGTGGCCGTCTGTGTCAATAAATGCATTCACCCACCAAATCACCCACTTGTTAATACCTTTATCTAAACAAACAAAAAGATTCCTAGACACAACACATTACCTAGATGTAATATGAAAGAACATAGTTTCTCACGAACTCAGTTTGTTGATTTGAGGAAATAATCGAAATTTGAAATTAAACGCCTACACCTATCAAGTGATAGTCTGCAATGCTATTTGTCATTCTTAGCATGTGACGTCCTCAATTCATATTGTGACATTGTCGTCTACACAAAATGATACCCATGGAAAACACATTGTGACGTAAAACCAGTTGTAGCGTGGGACCATATCCGAAGTCAAAAGAGGAAGCAGCCTTTGTCGGTGTCACTTATTTTCTGAGAACAAAGTATCATTTATTTATTAATGAGACATACGATTACCTGCTGCCATTTATTTTCTACGATCGAAGTCCCTTACGTCATGAACCATGCCATGTCGTCATTGCGACTTGCTCAAGGCGTTACCATAGTGAAAAGTATGGTTGGTAAGGCAAAACGAGCATCCACTCGATCCTTTTGTACTTCGGCCGCGTACCGTTGATTATATGAATTACCCTGACGACGTGAGTATCAGGTGGCGGCATCGGCTGTGTACAGAGTCGAGTCCAAATATAGCAGTTTCTGATTCTACTCCACTCAACCGGGTATATCAACTTCCACCACCTACGATACTATAATTATACCGATTTTACGAAGCCGTCACGTATTTTCAGACGTGGTGAGTGTACATACATCCGGTTCGATACCGTCGGAATCATAGGTCGCCGTTTGTGTTTCTATTTCGAGTGACACGGCAGTCGGGGTAAAAGAAAAACGCTGTTATGAATGTGTCGAATCACGGATCCTATTCGGTTGGATATGGAACCATTGTAGAAACAGAATAACATAATGCCGTGGATCAATTGCCAAAGGGCAAAATACTGCTTCGAAAACAACGAAACAAAGGCTCTACAGCCAAACAAACAAAACCAATGAGTGGACCCATTTTAGGATAGTTCAAAAGAAGGTGAAAATATCAATAATGGGTGGAGAGCTATTGGTCTTCCTTTTAAACAGGTAAGGAAGTTGATAGCCATTACTTTGTCGATATATGTATTTCAATGTCTCTTCGCCGAAAGTGTTCGAAGAGATGTTACTTGATCTATTTTGTAGGCTTTTCATCATAATATGTCCTTTACAAATCAGAATGGAGTTGTATTATTATGAAATCAACCATCAGAGAAGTGTTAAAAAGCATTATGAAAAATCACTTTGGAAATACGTAAAATTAAAACAAAAAGACTACATCGGAGTGCCGCTATTGAGGTATGAAAGACAACTGACAACTGACAGAAAAGAAACAGTTAAGATCTTTATCAAATAATTTCATTGATGATGCCAGACACAATCGAAGTTTTAAGAAAATCAATGCATTAAATACAGATCTGAAAGCGCGGATAGCTGAACTTCTCAAAAATATTTAAAAAGTAGCATATTTACTTCATTGAGCCTAAGAGGGAACTCGTCTTTTACATTCGCAAAAGCACATGAGACCTCCTAGGTTGTTGCCCGTCTACAAGTCTGCAAGGGAAGTGCTGTAGGCCCTCATTAATTATTATCCTACCACACGAGTAAGAGGCGGGTAAACCCGAATGCTTCAGATTAAGATTCAGGTCTTCCCAACCGGGATCGAACCCCTGACCTTAGCCTGCGTTGGCGAGTGCTCTTTATTTCAGACTAGTAGTAAAATGTTAATAAGTTGAGCCAAACTTCCCACGAGTCAATGAAAGCTGATCGGTATCCTTTTTTGAGAGTATTGAGATTGTTTAGATGGCACATGGTTTAAGTCGATGGAAAATCCTTTGGCAACTCGGTCGCATGGCGAGGATGTCCTTTCTTGTGTGAGTTGGCTTCAATATTATACCCCTCATGTTATTGTTTCAGGTGTCTAGATCTTTAACACTTTTAAGTGTCATGGTTTTTTTCTATGTGCCTTACATCTTGGAGTTTTTTCCAGTATGATTGGATAGTTATCGGTCTTCCTTTTAAACAGGTATGGAAGTCGATAGCCATTGCTTTGTCGACACATGTATTTCATTGTATCTTCGCAGAAAGTGTTGGAAGAGATGTTACTTGATCTATTTTGTATGGAGAGGCTTTTCATCATGTGTCTTTTACAAAGATCCATGAATTGTTATGAATGTTATTATTTTTTTATTTGTTGAGATAACAACTCATTATTTGCCAAAATGTCACGTGTTGTTAAATAGCGTTATCTTATCAGGTGTTCGACTATGCCTTTCACGCTATCGCAGACATGCATGTATTTCCTATCACATGGAAGGAAATCTTCAACGTGTCCACGATCTATGTACATAATTTATATTATGTATTTGTAACAGCGTCCTTTCAGTTTTATGATATTCTCCATCCTGCTCACCATTATGTACGTGTCTTCTTATTTACAAGGTATTTCGCCATCGCATCAGTTCCTCGATGTTTCATCGACCCCGTTGCAAAAATCCTCTTTCTATTTCTTTTTCTCTAGTGTCCCTGTCTCTCGCCTCTCCTTCAACCCGTGCCCTTTCTACTTTAATTTCTCTTTTCCTCTTAATCTCCTCTCTTGTCATCATTCAGCGCGTCGAAAGCCCGTGGAAAACAGTATTGATTGGGAATAGAATTGATTCTCTGGACGCCCCACGGGCGTTTCTGCTACCACTACAAGTTTGTTGACTATGGTAGCAAAATAATTATCAAAGCCTTAAAAAAAAATAACAACACAAAAAATAACTCTCATGTGAACGGCTTGATTTACGACCAATAAAAAATATAGACCGAATAATGATTTATTTATTTATTTTTTTTATTGAATATTTTGGTTCAAATTTTTGTCGCAATCTGACAGATGATTAAAGTACATCTTGGCAACAACAACAAAACAAAAACCCACAAAAAAGAATAACAAAACAAAACAAAAACATTCTCGTTTCTGTTCCATGAGGATTTATATTATTTATAGTTTTCTATGAGCCTACATGTGATTATTCGTGTATTGCAAATTGCAAACAATATTTATCTTCAGTTTGATAGGAGATAAAGAAGATGACAATGATGACGACTGATTATGATGATGATAATCATGGCAGTAATGGTAGTGGTGATGGTGACAATGATGATGAGGACGATGATGATAATGATGTGAATTTTTAATACAATATTGGCCTCATGGTGCACAGTGTTTGACATGGGAACGGTTTGGGCTGCACTGTTTTCGGCAGGACAACACTCCTAGGTAAATCTACATCCGATTTCTGGGGCAAAGGAAAATCAGATGTAAATTCACATTATTAACAAACATGTATTTAATGTTGAATCTTGTACTGAAATGTGCACGCCTCCAATAAACATACAAACACACAAATGAGAAAAGCACCGGTAAGAGTGCAACAAATATTCAGTGTTAGGGACCAAAAACAACCTTAATAGGTTCCGCTCAATCCTGTCCTTTTTCACTTCACTCCCAAGTTCCGTACGATCAAGCGATTCCGATAATTCTCATATTATGCAAGTAGCATACCCGTCATCATAATATGTGATCGATTAAAAATGTTTCTATGCGCATACCTCCTACTACGATATTTAATTTCCCCCCAGGAGGTCAGATTTATTTCCTTCCTGACGAACGGAACGCTTTAGACGACTCAATGGATATTATGGCAAGTAAATTAGTGGTGTTTCAAAAATCCCAAAATGCCTAATGTTGATCACTTATTTGGACACACTGGGTGTACATGCCCTGGTAATGGGACGGTGTGATAATGGAATGAATCAGCGCTTTGCTTTTTAAAACGAGTCGTATGCACAATCCTTCATTCAGAAAGCACGCGCTGGGGGGCTCAATAAGCAGATCAATACGATTCTATGTTATGCGGCTTTTCAGTTTTCTCATTTCCCCTCTCTCGGATATTATTTTTATCATGTTTTTTTATTCTTAATCCCTCCTCAGATAATTCGATCGCACCACAGCTGCAGAGTGAGACGGGGGGAGAGAGCCAAGCACATCAACTCACGAGGACGGGCATGAAAATCGAAAGAGGGCTCTGGAGGGCACTACGAAATAACCGCTTCGTTTTCAAGCCTTCTTTCTTCCCTTTTTTCGGTGTGACGCAATTCTAAACCTCCTCCCCTGCTTGTGACCTACCGCCATGATGGAGCTCATGCTGCTGGGTGACTGACGAGTCGTGGCCGTCGTGTGAGAGACGGGGCTCCCCATTCCATCGCATCCCCAGCAGGCAACGTGTGACGTATGATGAAATTCACGTCAATGCCTTCGTCGGTAAAAGGAGACTTCGACTGGCCCTGCTCAACACTTATCGATCGGCCTGTGTCTCTTGGCTCGGAATCTCAATATAAATAGCTGGAAACAGGTTAACACTCGAGTTCGTATTAGACACCGTTCAAACTTTGTTCTTTCTCTCCTCTTTCACTTTGATTGGCTATGCCTTCATCGATCTTTTGGATGTCCCGGCGAGATTTCATTTGTTTCTTCTAAATTAGGAGAAACAAATCGCGTTTCAAGAGGGATTGCTGACATTTACTGATGAAAAGAGTTGCGGTGGAAAGGGTATTTGAACTTCAGCTTTAGTAATATTGCGACATGTTGATTTGAATGCGGGCTGATTTTAAGACTGGAACCACAAATTAAGCGCAAGAAAGAAAATATTTTATTTTTTTCTTTGGCGCTGTGACAGATGTTCAAAATGGCCTTGCTTCAAAAAACAGATTCTAACACCGAAAATAACTCCAACAATAATTTCCTGAGACCCAACTCCGCTCTCTTTAACTCGGAATCGGATGAGGAGGGCTTGTTGTTGGGAATTCCCCCGAAACCTAGATCTCCTAGGTGCAGCACATCGGAAAACCTTCAAACTCTGAACCTCCGAGACCACTACGAGATTGTCCGAGATCTTGGTAAAGGCACTTATGGTAAAGCCGTCCAAGCTTTATGCAAAGAAACTGGGACAGAGATCGCCTTGAAAATATTGCCTAAATCTTCCACGAAGCTGCGAGATTTCCAACGAGAATTCAATTTCAGCTATTATTTATCTCCTCATGCCAACATTGTGGACAGTTATAACGTAGCATTCGAAACCAAGGCTAGCTATGTGTTTGCCCTAGAATATGCTCCATTAGGAGATTTATTCGACTCAATACCTCCGCAAGTTGGCATGTCAGAGGCAAATACAAAAAATGTGGTTCGGCAAGTGGCATCTGCTCTGGAATTTATGCACAGCAAAAAACTTGTTCATCGGGACATTAAACCAGAAAACATTTTGGTCTTGACTCCAGATTTCTCGAAGGTCAAACTCATGGATTTTGGAATGACTCGGCAAGATGGTTCAATGGTTCGAAAAACCAATGGAAGCATTCCTTACACTCCACCAGAAATTTGTGAAGCCGTGAGAAACGAAAGTATTTTGGTAACGACGGGGGCGGACGTTTGGGCTTTGGGTGTCTTATTATTTTGTATGCTGACTGGAAATTTTCCGTGGGAGAATGCAGACATTGGTGATATCTATTTCAAAGAGTTTATTTTATGGCAAAGGAGAAAAACGACAAAAGTTCCTTCTCAATGGCGGAGGTTTTCACCTAGAATAATGAAATTCTTCAGAAAAACGCTGGACATCAAGCCTGATCGACGGAGCCCAGTAAAAGAAATAACAAAATACTTAACAGATCCATGGTTGCTAAAGCCAACCGACATTAGCGAGAACGAATCGGATTCTTTCACGGAAGGCGAGCAAGTCGACCACTTGTCACTTATGCTACGAGATCATGGCATCGATACTCGGGTTGATAAGAGGATTCGGGAGAGACGAATATCTGAGTGGTTGTTGTCGTTATGACTACCTTTGAGGCGAACGATTTACAAGCCCTTTGCACTTCTAGGAGAATTGGGTATCGCGTTGTATGCATTCTTGGCTGACATGTTCATGAAAACAATGGCATGCTGGCTATTTTTCTGTCTTGGCATCGCTCTGGGCTTCGTAGCTTTCCACCATGACCCACTCGGCTCATTGCTTTCCGCGTCACAGACGACAGGGGCCTATCTTGAAAGAGAAACGAAAATTCTCGCTTTTCTCCTTCGGTTGATATTGAATGATGATAAGTGACTTAAGGGTCCACAATTTAAAGCCCGCAGACACTTTAAAAAGTCTATTTTCATTATGAATCATGCTTCATATTAAGCTTGTTCTTTGGGCATTTTCCATGATAGCCTATTCATGTTAAAAGAGGGCAATGCAATGCTGTAGAGGAAACTGCTTTAAATAATGATGCAAATACTTTTGAAAGCATTCATGAAGCGAGGAAGTCAATCTAAATGGATGAATATGTTTTGATCAGGTGTCCAAGTAACACGGCAACGTATCGCCAACAGAGTTGCTCTTCAAATGTTCAGAGCTTTGAGTTTTAGAATTTTTGCAATTTCTCAGTTTATTTTCCAATAGTTCAAGATTATTTGATTAAATATGCTCTACAGTATTTAAGTGTACAAGTAAAGCACATTAGTCTGTATTTAAATATTTGCATTTCGATTGCATTGACTGTATATTACAGTCAATATAGAGATAAATGTTTTAAATATACAATATCAATAATCCTCTTAGCAACTAAGAATTGCAGCTGCCATCATAAAATATCATAATATATTATAAAAACCACAAAACATTAATATAATTCCGACATGCTTTCTTGCGTGTCCTAAGCCTTTGCCTTAATTCACTGGTTTACCAGCATTCTTCTTGTCATCATCAATGTACATAATGTATTATAATATAGTTGTAAAAGAACTAAATATATAATTATGATCATAATAATTATTATAATAAGACTCACTGTTGCTTACTAAAGAGGTAAATACGGTGCTCAAATTATATCGTGCTTTATGCTTCCTGTAATTATCCGAAAAACGAAATTCATCATTAAATATAAAGAACAAAATTCAACTCCAAGGCAATTTTCATGGGAAGTGTTGAAGGTATTATGTTTTACATGAAAAGGCCAGTGGTCACTGAAGTTCAACACTTTTTCTCTGTTTAGGAATTATCGGTTTAAGGATATCGTATGTTTATAATGATTTATTTTTGACTTTGCTTTCAACATTTTTTCAATCTATTGTAACTTTAGTATGTGTGTTGGGGCGAGAAAGAGAGAGAGAGAGAGAGAGAGAGAGAGAGAGAGAGAGAGAGAGAGAGAGAGAGAGAGAGAGAGAGA
>JBCJKF010651293.1:0-12830 GCA_039654545.1 Plocamopherus ceylonicus | reverse complement strand
TGCGATCAAAACAAAAATCAGCTGACGGCCCCAGGCAACCTCGCTAGCTGACGTCACACACTCGCGGGCGACGCGCGGCTGCCGGCCTGCTACGGTACCGAATGGGGCGCTTCTAGAAGGTTAAGGTTGTAAAATTCTCAGGGGGGGCGGTTATTTAAGGGTTAAAAAATTAATGGAAGATTAAATGATCTAGATTAAAATTTAAAGGTAAACAAAAAAAGATTAACTTTTTTAAGTACAGTAAGCAAAACATTGATAAATGGAATTGAGATTTCTTTGGAAAATATCAACAGGTATTTCAGTAATGACTAAAATTTGGAAGAGAAAGACGGTAAAGCAACAGGATTTCCAGCAGGCGTGTCATTCAGGCATTTGCCTCGGCCTCACTGCCACTGGTTCCGCCTTCAACATCAACATCCACAACCTGCAAAATCATAATGAAACAAATGATATATATTTTTTCTACCTCATCAATCTGGATTGTTACACTACAAACATAACAACAATGAAACGTACTACAGTCAAAGTCGAAGCAGGATAATTTACATTTAAGTTGATTTTTTTTAATTTCACTCAAATGCTAGGATAGATAATTTGACATTCTAAGCATGAAGTAAAGACACAATAGTACACAAACTCATAAAGGAGAAAAGCGAATTCAAAAAAAGTTTTTGCTTATGAAATACTGGAGGGCAACAGTCTGTATAAAATGAAAGTTTTATCTAAGCTTTGATACATTTTTTGACTATGGTAGAACCTCTCAACAATGACCACCTTTGGGAGAGAGGAAAATAGTTGTTATGGGGTGGTCTTTCATAATGGGTTGTGTCTATATATATAAAGTGTTTAAAAATTGTTCCCCTACTGTCTACGTCAAGTGTCTCTCATCAGATCTAGACAGGATTGATCTACTTTGGCCATATTCTTTCTATTTCTAGAAATATCTATTTCGGGAAGTCAAAAACCTTCAAAACTGCATTATGCATAGGGTGGAAACATTTCAATTCGAAAAATCTTAGGAATGATTGACAACTTCCAATTACATGTTGGTTGAGCATAATGGTATTCAAACAAACTAAAAAAAGGCTTACTAAATATTGGTTACGTCCCTGGAAACAGGCAAGTGGGTGTCTTGTTATAATGTGTTCTCTCATGTGGGCCTCTATCAACAGTGTAACAGAAACGCCTAGGCACTGCTATGTTATGTTAGTGCAAGATCAGTTGCTAATGTTTGTGCTAATATAGGCAGATTACAATGTAGCATCATTGCTGCTCTGGTAGCCAGTATCAGTGTCCCCCATCACAAGTCTCTCATGCAAGCCATCAATCGATACCAGCCTGGCTTGGTGCCAATGACTGGACCAGGCTAAGTTTCCCTTTGGGATTTGCTAGACTATGCTAGAACACAAGACCAGATGCTAGGCTCATCCTATTTTACTTTATTGATTTCTCTGCTAATTTTTCACAATTAGATGTCACTTTGTTGTTAAGTGCACAAAAGTGAACACAAAAGGCATGCCAGTTACAGTCTTATGTAGGTGTATTTGTGGTTATTAGGGTGGGATTGGGTGAGTGTGAGAACAAAGGAGAAAGAAAAGATAGACTAATCAAATGATTTCCCACTGCATACAAAGCGCTTTACCAGGGAACAAGTGCAAGGGGTTTGTGGTGGATGACATTTTAGTCAAAGGCCCAGCACAGTCACAGAATTCATCACTGATTTGTCAGCTGGGGCTTCTCCCTATTATATTCAGACTTCATTTTTTTTTTTTTGTCAGTCACACAATCCCTTCACCATGGTGTGCACAAGCTACAAAGACCGGACAATGAATGACTTACTTTGAAAAGATTGGAATGAGATGGCGCTTCTTTTCCCTTCGTTTTCACATTTTTCTTGGACATCACAGCCGCTTTCTCCTTTTCTGCCTTCCCATTGGCTTTGTCTAGAAAAGGGAGAGAGGCAAAGAATGACGTTAAATGCCAAACAAGACAGAGCCACAAAATCGAGACATTTTTCTATTTAACTTTTTCACCTTTTTATGTTAATATTGTTTTTCTCGCTAAACAAGGATCAGGGCTGCCATTGACCTTTCTCAAAATCCACAGATTTTCCAACTTTAAAAGTGGGCGTGGCCACTGAGCACAATGGCAAAATGTTGATATGCTACCCAAACACATCAAAACAAAAACAAGCCATTGAAAACATAAAATCAACCTGGGTTAATTTGATGTTGGTTTGAAACACAAGAAGATGTGACAATAAAAGCAATGAAAAACCCACCCAGCTATTACTTTAAAAAAGTACCCCCCCCAAAAAAAAATAGATAACAATAATAAAAAAAAATCAAAAAATCAGATGAATTCTCATAATAAAAATCACCTATTCACCACCAAAATCAAAAGAAGGTGCTTCCCTATTTGAGTAAATTATGACGCCATTTGCTGTATCGCATACAAGTACAGTCTACTACTGCCTTTTTCATCTAGATCTATGATGTAGATTCTAGGTGTAGGCTTATCTAATTGATAAATTAAGCGTTTATAAGATTAGTGGTACCTTGTTGAAAGCTGTACAGGAATTACACATTGGTCTATCTTAGGCTTTTACTTGTATAGAAACACAAGGTTATTATGCATCGACCACTTTACCATGCGGTTCTTCAAGTCACATCGTATCCCACAGTAAATGTAATTTTAGTTTATGCCAACAGAAAACCTGAATACGACACATAAGCTAAAAATGAGGAAAACGCCAAGAGTGATGCGGTAGCCCTATCCCAAGAATGAGTACCTTAGTTTCAGGACTCGGCGAGGTCAACGACCTCTTCATTGTGCCATACTATGCCACCATCGTCTTTACCGAGGGCTGATTGTAGTTGCATGCCTACAAGGCTATTTTACCACACTGCACATATATATTACATTATTTCCCAATCGTAGATAGCACAATATATGATAAATGGGGTTAACCGCTACCATTACATAGCATTCAGTCTCGTTTCTGTGAATTAGTTAACCGCACCTATTTAGAATAGGTCTAATTACAAAGGTTACATTGGCCTACCATTTTCACAAGAAACCTAGGTTACTATGAAGGTGACAAATATGCCAAGAGCTGTTCGCCAATAACCGTACCAGTCCGTTCCCCACTATGCAGTGTGCATAGAAGCACAAATTTAGGACAGGTCAGCAAGCCAGAAAAAGCGTACAAACGCCGATCTTATTCGTAAAATCTGAACAGAATTGAGCTCTGCGAAAAAAATCGTAAATTATAGAGCAGGGCATGTCTGGGCGAGAGGCATGGGCAGAAAGAATGCATTTTGTAAATCCCTGCATTAAACTGGTACATCTGCCCACCAACTCTATCCACAGCCGTGCCCACCTCCACCCATGGATCTACGGAGGGCAAGTACGATCTTCCTTGGATCAAAGAGCAAATGCGCGGGCGGGTCCACAGAAAAATTTGAAAATCCACGGAAAAGTGGCAGCCCTGAAGGATACCTCACCGAAAAGTGTCTTTTTCCTAATACCAATCTATCTTGCCTATTTACAAGTCCAGACTCAAAGCCAGCTAGTTAAAGACGAATAGCAAACAAAGACTCTAGGTGTTGAAGAGACGACTCACTTTTCTCCCACAAATCATACAGGTCTGATCGATCCATGAGGGCGTCCAGCTCGGACTTGCTGATGACAAACTTCTGGTCCTTCACTTCAAGGTAATCTTTGGAATTGAGCAACTCTCGCAGTTCTTCAGGACTGATGGCCTTTGCCTTTGATGAGAAGTTTCCAGACTTGAATTTTCCTTGGAAAAAGAAAATAAATGGAAGGCATAATAAAACCCATTCAACCAATAGCAGAGATGACAGTTTTCAGAAAAGACGGGACACACAAAGAAAACACTACAATAAAGGTGAAACCAGAAAAACACTCCAACTCAAAAGTTGATGTTATTGGTGATTGGACAAAAAAAAAACAACGAATTTCAAAAAAAATTGTGGGCACTCAATTAGGGGATTTGCTGCCCATTCCTAGACAAAGATAAAATTAGAGACCTTATACTCATGTAGCGCATATCCCCTTAAAGGTGCTGTATACACTTTACAACATGGTCACAATGGGTTGTGTGTTGGGCTGACAACTGAAAGGTTGGTGGTTCGAATCCCATCAGGGACATTGTGATTTATCCCTTGGGCAAGGTTATTTACACAACTTGCCTCCATTTGATTTGCGGCGCTGCTCTGCGGCTGACACTCGGTTTTCGGTAAAAAAAAACAAATGACAAATTTCTGATGAGTGGAATTTTATTTATTGTATGAGACTTCCCAGACAGGCTGTTTAAATCCAGTCGGCTTCTCAACTCCTTCAAGAGCACACAGAGCAGCGGTCAATTTTACAGACGCATCACTCTAACATATTGACAACATCTTCCAGTGCCCACAGTATAAAGTCACGTATAAGACTTTTGTACCCAAAAACAAACATTCCTAAGTATTATTTGTAAGTTGCAAAATGCTGTAAGAACTATATTTATATGACTTGAAGACTTCTTCACTGAAGTGGAGACTGGAAAAAAAAAAAAGGAAAAAAAAAAAGTCCTTGTCAATTCTGGATCTTAATTCCCAAAATAAGCAGATTAATAGTGCAAGACACCATTACAGACCTCCATTGTAATTTACAATGAAAATGGTTAGTCACATCATGTTTGTCGACATTAATATGTAACATTAACTCCCCACACCTATAAAATTTAACTCAAAAGACAAATTTTGGGCTCATTCTCATCCTAACTTTCCCATCGTAGTCAGATGAAAGGCTATAGTCTCAATGATACTGAAAGACGCATCAACATACAGAAATCATTCCTCTTTTACCAGTATCATAATGAAGAAAGTGATATCAGAGAGGTCATCGCTTTCCACAACAAATACTAACCTTTGTGAATCACCATTTTCTCCAGTTTCCTTTTTCCTGCGGCTCTTTCAATGATTTTTTGATCAATGGTGTTTGCTGTGACAAAGCGATAAACTACAACGGGCTTGGTCTGCCCAATTCGATGGCATCTGTCCTGGGCTTGCAAGTCACATTGAGGGTTCTGGAGGAAAATAAATGGGTTTTAACTTTTAAATGGATTATTTTCAGAGAAAACCCCCCCCCAAAAACAAAAAAAAGAAAAGAGAGAAAAAATGAACAGAGAAAGGCCTAAAAGAAAGAAAAAAACCCCCCCCCCCCAAAAAAAAAAAAAACAACAACAACAAAAACAAACAAAACACCCACAAGAACAACAAAATACTCTTCTTGTTTCAACTTGTGAGCAAAGTATTGTGAAGGTATAAAAATCTAGACTGATGACCGGATCACTACTCACAAAGTAATTGGCAACTTGTTCAAGCTGCTAGAAAAAAGGTGAACCTAAAGACCCTTGCAGCACTAGCTATACACACTGCAATGCGTTAGAGGGAAGGCAAAAAAACAAAAACAAAACAAAAATAGAGATGCCACTTGATGTTTACAAAAATCAGTGAAATTAGTTCTAGGACACAGCAAATAAAGGAAACAGCTCTCAGAGTTAGGCTTACGTGAATCGCTGTTTTCTGCCAATTGAGTACCCCATAGAAAAACTTCAAAAACAGATGGTGGAATAGATTTGAGTCAAAATAATGGAAAAACAGCATCCCTGAATAATGTTATTTAAAAAACAAACAAAAAACCACATACAGATAATGTATGTTAAACCCACCCAGTCGCTATCATAAATGATGACAGTATCAGCACCAGTAAGGTTAACACCAAGGCCTCCGGCCCGAGTGCTAAGCAGGAACAGGAACTTGTCTGATGCATCAGCATTGAAAACGGTCATCTGCAAAGACAGTAATACAAGCAATCACCACAACTGTAACAAACTTCACGGATGATGAAAAGTATGTTATAATTTGATGACTTGCTAATGCCAAAACACTATTCATCAAAAAGAGTCACAATTTTCAATCCATGGCAAATTTGAAAATGTTGAAAATGAAAAGCAATACAATCTTGCGAATTTCAATGGTATTGTTTTGTACTGATGAAAAAGAAAATTGTGATTTGCTTCATGATAATTGTGATTTGCTTCATGAAAATTGTGATTTGCTTCATGAAAATTGTGATTTGCTTCATGATTGTGCTAATTTTCTAGCCACCTGCCCATTCAACCATGTTACTGTTACTGTTACTTACACTGTCTCTCCTGTCCTCAAGATGCGTAGAGCCGTCCAGTCGGCAGAATGCGTAGCCACGAATTTGACAGAAGTCCTCGATGAGATCTAACATTCTAGTCATTTGACTGAATATCAAAACCTGCAGGAATTAATGATAAAAAAAGAAACATGAGCCACAGATTTCATGGACTCCCGTCCTACTTGCTAACAAAAAAAAAAACAAAACAAAAAACAAAAAAAAAAACAACAACAACCAAAAAGACAAGTTGAAAAGTTATCCAATTACTAGAGTAATTACATATGCCACTCCATTTCCTATAAAAAAAAAAATTCAAATCATTGTCAACTGAACAATGTCTTGATTTTCGAAAAAGAAAAAAAAGGACAAAAAAAAAAAAAAAAAGAAACAACACACACAATAAAAGAAAGGAAGAAAAGAAAAGAGACTGAATCATTAAAACCACTGACAATCTCAAAAATAAATCTATTGAAAATCCACACAGGACGACAATCAGGAAAGACAACTCACCCTGTGTCCCCGTTTCTTCAACTCCACCAGCATCCTGTCCAGCAGCATCATTTTCCCAGAGGTCGCCACCACCTCCTCCGTCAGGGCCAGTTCTCCCGTCTTGGGGTCCAGGGGATGCTCTAGGAGGTACGGGTGGTTGCAACATTTGCGAAGCTGCATCATCACATTCCTCATCTTGATTGTCACCTGAGATGTCTTGACCTTTTCTTCCTTCACTCCCCTGTGAAACAAAAAAGAAAAAGAAAAACCCAAACACAATTACAACAGCGAGAGCTGATATCAATAACCTATTACTAACATTTACTTGATATGCCAGTATGACTGAGAGCTAAAGTTCACAGCAGCATATGATTGAAGAAAATGTAACTAACTGTATTTCAAAACTAGAATTTAGAATACAGCAACAACAATAGCAAAATTCCAACTGAGGTCCAATAAATGCCAACTCTTATGATCATAATTGTATTTCGTAAGCTGGTACGGTTCGAGAGTTAAAACGTGGAGAGTAACATTTGAAATCTAAAGAGAACAGTGACTGATTCATGGTCATGAGAAACAAGATGTTAGGCTAAAAGATGATAACAAAATGATTTATGACACTTTCTAAGTACACATATCTTCTTTGTGACAAAAAAAAAAAAAAAAAAAAAAAAGAAAAGAAGAAAAGTAACAAAAACAATGTGAAACATAAAACTACAATCCTTCAAGAGAATTGCCTCAAATTCTAGGTTTAGCTTGAATTAAACCAAAATTAAAATTGAATGAAGGGGATGATATCATAAAATGTAGCTCTGCCCACCGTTTGCTTTTCACTTCTGTCATGGCGTAAATCCAACTTTCCAGCTCTTTCTCCTCCGCTTCGAGGCTCCTCCACCTCTTTCTTCCACTTGTCATTCCCTCTCGCTTTTCATCTTTTCCCTCCATCATGAGGCTGTAGTCAACCTTGACAGAGGAATTTCTCTTGGGACGACCAGCTGCTGTTAACTCTGCAGGTTTTTGAGGAGCCTGTGTTAAAGGTATTAAGAAACGATTGAACCAAACCCATACATCTCAGCCTTAGTGTTAGTTATCATTCAGGATGTAATATAATTAAAGTCATGGCATATGATACTGTTGGAGGGAGGGCTGTCTGTCCATGGAGGGAAGGAGGGAGGGAGAAAGAGAAAGGATATTGATGAAGGGAGAGGATTACAGAAAAAGAGCGGGAAGAGGGAGAGAATTCATGGCCGTAGCGGGTTCTCAGTTCAGCCGTAGCCTGTTACGAGCACCCCCCTCCCCCCATATATTTTTCGATGGGGTCAGTCGGTCAGAAAAATGGACATGACTTTTTAACCATCAAAGCTACAGCAAAGTCATTGGTATTTATGTGCCAACAACTGAATCCTGCGCCTGACAGTGATAGTGTAGTTTGTTTTATGTTGGGTTGATGTGTCAGGGGTAAAAAGATAGCAAAGGCAAAGAAGGAAAAAAAGGAGCTAAGAAACTTTACGTAACATTTTTTATACTCAAAATACCATAGCAGATCAGCATTGGGAGATACATCAATGACCACAGTGGAAAAAGTGTTCCTTCATCACCTATAAACAAGTTTGTCATCAAATATGAATGTCTTCGGAAATGAGGCATAAATGATGAGTAATCCATGAGGAAAAAACACACTGAAACCAGACAAGCACCAAATGTAATACACTAGAAACTTCATTAAATGCGGCTATGTCCTCTTCTCGGATGTTTTCAATGAGAGTTATGTCTACTTATGGTATTACTACGTGAATAGGTCTAATGCTGCAAAATTAAAGCAATGCGAGAAGAATAAAGATCGTCTTTCTGTTGAGCCGAATAACGCGGCTCGTCAGTCTTTTGTGAACAGGGCTGAGCCAAGTCCATCAGCTCGCCCGACATGAGGAGTTCAAGCACTTTCATATTTTTCCACAAATGTAAAAGATAAGCAGAGAAAGAAGTCTAGTTGACTATTCAATGCAGTGTTACTTGAAAACAACTTACATTCTTCTCCTCCATTATACGGAAGATGGAGCGATCCACCAAGGCAGAGTAAAATTCTTTCTGCAAAGGGGTCAGTGGTGCGTAGACTAGAACTTCTTTCTTTGGGGGAATGCACAAATCAACATCAGACTTCATCCTCCGCAACATGAAAGGGGTAAGAATCTGACAAAATAGATTTTAAAAAAAGTTTCAATTGAGCCAAAATGTTCAACACAAACATATTGCTAATTATAACATTGCTATCAACAAATATCATGGACACAAATAATATCAGTTTTAACATTGTAAAGCACCCGACAGCAAAACGAAAGAAAAAAAAGTTGTTTTTTTTCTCTCAAAAAATCTCGCTTTAAAAAATTGGAGACAAAATTAGAGTGGAAACAAAGGGGGCATTGAAAAAAAACCAACAACTCATTTTTAAAACAAGGGAAATTTTCCCACCATGATGACAAAAAACATTTTCAAGAGACACCCATACTGATAAAAGAACACATTAATTTATCACAGCTAGCTTACTTTATAAAAAGTTGTGGGTTTGGAGGATTACTTCAAGTCTAGTGTGTGTCCTTACCTGATGCAGCATACTGAGAATGTTTTTGCCTTGCTCCTGTTTCACTATCTGCTCTGAAGTTTGATCACTGATACAAGTTGCATCGAACCAGCTTTCAAAGCTAAAAAAAAAAAACAAAGAGAGAAATTACTGCACTTTTCCTTTCTTCCCTTATTTATGGATGAAATTGTGGAAGAAGACTGAATAATAATAAAAAAAAAACCAACATAAAAATCCAAAAACTGACATTCAAAGCCTCTTCAAATTCATTTATACTGTAGTGTGTCAAGACCACTGGTTTTACAACCAACTTTCTCCACTTTTCATGTTCAAAGCTTTCATAAGTATGATGTTAATATCATGTAAGTATGATGTTTCTATGATAGGTAGATGTCAGTATGATATTCCATTGAAGGCCCACCTCTTCCACACAACTTTAGCAAGTACAGAAAAAGAATCAACAAATATATACGTCGAAAAGAATATATATATAAATTATAAATATAGACACAATAAATTGGGATAAAAAAATTAAGTCCAACGACACATCTTGTTCCTTCATTCATGCACATCCAATGAAATCGCCCATATTGCACGTGGGATCAAAACGGATGCTCACAAATTAAACCTAGTTTAGGCAAGCCTAGTGTTCACAATGGAAAGACTCCAGGAAGTTTTCTGTCAATTATCTTACCTCCCTTTGTCGTCAAAAATTTCTGGCAACAGGAAATTCAGGAGAGACCAAAGTTCAGCCAGACTGTTTTGTAGTGGTGTACCAGTCAAAAGGATTCTATGAGTCGAATGATACATGCGGAGTTCCCTGAAAATAAAAGCATTTGCTTTCATTAATCATTCGAATAAAAGACTAAGACCAGGTATGTTTCATCGGAAAAGGAGATGAGCATGTATAAAATGTATCTGCAGCAGAAGCACAGGTTGTCTGCAATGGTAGACTGAATACAGTATGGGGGACCCAGAAAAAACATTAAAAAATCGGAGATTCAAATACAAGGAACAAATAATTTTAAAAAAGAGCTTGTTCTGATAACCAGTGAACGTTTCGGAACCAACTGTCAGTAGAATGAACATGAGAAACAAAATACCTGATAAGACGACAGTGGGTGTTCTTAATGCGGTGTCCTTCATCAACAATGAGGTATTTCCAATCATGGTGTGCCAAGAACTTTCGGTCAATCATGGCAATTTCGTAGGAAGTGATCACAACTGGCTGTACTAGTACTCCCTCCCTGATTTTGTGTTTTTTCAGAATTTTTTTGCTTAGATGTGCACGATGGTCTTTGTGGCCGTGGTACAGTACAGTTGGAACCTGTCGTTGGATAAAACCCAGGAGAATGAAAATCAGACAAGTGGCATGCGCGCTGAGAAAAACGATGGATATGATATGGACAGTGCAAGCAGCGAGGATTGTCTTTAAATAGCCTATTTCAATGTATAGAATCAAACTACATATATATATCAAGCATTGGAGTATTGAAATACCATGTTAACCCTCGGAATATACCATGTTAACCCTTGTCACAGATTGACACCTACAATTCACCAAAATTCATGATTTGAAAAAAAAAAAAAAGGTGGAAAGATATAGAGATGAAATATATTGTCAAGGCATCACCTACATGGGTGAAAAAGTGCCAGACTAAAATAACCGGTCTATTGAACAACTCATAACTTGCCTGGGTTATGTGAATAGGAAGCATAAGATTGTAAGTGAAGGAAGAGACCAAGATAGTGAGATATCACTCGCAGGTATTTTTAAAATTTGTC
Organism: Plocamopherus ceylonicus; assembly: GCA_039654545.1. NCBI lineage: Eukaryota > Metazoa > Mollusca > Gastropoda > Nudibranchia > Polyceridae > Plocamopherus > Plocamopherus ceylonicus. Next base: position 1,768 of record JBCJKF010651293.1, on the reverse strand, counting down.
AAGAACATCCAAGTATTAAGTATTTCTCATACATTCAGTAAAATTCCAGACTATAAGCTGCAACTATATTCCTCACCATACAGCCCCGTGCCTTATAGTATGGAGCAGACCATGCTATGAAAGGTCATTGTGGAAGGAAACTTGGCCGAAAGCAACAAGCCAATGAAAAAATATTCTTTTACACTCATACATGACTAATCCATGAAAAACTTATCTCCCCTTGAAAATCAATCATTCTTTACTGCTACCAATAATAACAATAAGGACAATTGCAGAATGAAGAAAACAAACAACCTTAACTATTCCTGTGCCTTCGTAAAAAAGAGGAATAGGAAACATGCTGCAAGTCAGAATTTTATAAGCCAAAGCCCTTAACTTCATATTAAATTGAGGATACGAACCCTGGGTGCAAATCGCTGAAATTCTGCAAACCAGTTGGGGATGGTTGATAAAGGTGCGCATATTAAAAATGGCCCTGGGATTCCCATCTGGACAAGGTGGGCCAGTATTGCCACGCACTGGACAGTCTTTCCCAGACCCATCTCATCCGCCAGGATCCCATTCACTCCGTTTTCATACAACACCTGGCATTGCAAAGGAAGAAAAAAAAAAAACATTAGGAAAATTATTGAAAAAGTAAATAAATATATATTATATTCAGATTCATACATTACAAAATAAATGAATTAAATAACAACAAAATTGGAACCAATTATGGCAAGAAATAATACAGAATATATAGCCAACAATCCATAAATATGTAGGGATACAAGGAAAGATTAACATACGATTTTGTAAAAACTATTATTTCTGAGGTGACGTGAAAAAAATGGAGTGGTAAAATAAAAGATTTTCATTACGAGCCTAGTTAGGAGTAGTTGTAGGCCACTCTCTAAACAATTCTCAACACTTTTGAACAACAATGAAAATAATGTGCTGCTAGAATGTTCCAGCTTATTTTGTGGAGAAGATTGATGACAGCAAAAATGGGTTCTAGTAGGCCCATCACCATGTCGTACCTTTAACCAGCTGTACCCTTCCACTTGGTACGGTCGTAGAATCCCGCCATCCATCATTTTGGGCTGAAGATGGGGAACCTCCTCCCCGTTAACATATCTTTTGGCATCACCGTTGCTCTGTGAGAAATAAAACAAGAAACGGTATTGATACGGAAAAGTAAAATGAGAAAAGTACACTAAACTATGAAAAAAAAAACAAAAAAAAAAAACAAAAAACAAAAATGAAAAACAAAAATTCACTTCATAAGAAAACAAGCTAGAGGCTCCCTTTATCCCAATGACTAACAAGGGTTCGCTGGTAGAATACATTTAGAACACCCAAGAAAGCAGACCTATTGTAAAAAATCATACTTTTTAAAATCCATTATTTAGTAGTGTTCACAAAGGAATAAAGTTTGTATTTAAACGAATAAAATAGCCTGTGTGTCATAATCTTGTCTGAGTGTGGGCGTGGTAGAAGGTCAAATTGGGAATCCAAAAATCTTTTTCGTACGTAGCATTGTGGTTGAAAAAAGTATATATATTAAAAAAAAAAATCTAAAACGGATACTTCACATTACTGACAATTTCAAACCAAGTGTCTATGGAATCGTCACTATCACTAGGTACTCCAAAGTAAATTTTTGTTTTCACAACAGGTGCAAATGATTAGCCCAGATGTGTAGGACTTTTTGTTCTGAGCATTTTGATACCAAATTTATTACAATAGCTTAATATTTAAGGATTTTATGAATTTTCGAAATATTTAA